>WNWK01020136.1:0-36405 GCA_009830355.1 Cherax destructor | reverse complement strand
ATTTTTCAACAAATGCCCTGGACCCTATTCCACATTGCACAAATCTCCTTAATCTCTGAAGAAGGCACCTCCTTCACTCCCTCTTCTTCCTCCTGTGAATCAATAGCCTCAAATCTGGTCTTATGCTCTTCCATTTCCGGCTGTTGCAGCTCTTCAGTTGTTAGCTCTACCCTGTGGTCCTCCACCAACTCTTCCACATCCTCGCCACTCACCTCCAAACCCAGGGATTTGCCCAATGCCACAATACCTTCCACAACAGGCACAGGGTTGGCAGGGTCAGGGCCAGCCTCAAACCCTTCAAAATCCCTCTGTTGGACACAACCTGGCCACAATGGTCTCCAAGCAGAGTTCAAAGTCCTGGAAGTCACTCCCTCCGAAACCTTACCTATAAGGCCTATGCAGCTGTAGATATTGAAGTGATTCTTCCAGAACTCTCTAAGGGTCAATTTTGTGTCCGAGGTCACTTCAAAGCACTTTTCAAACAATGCTTTTGTGTAGAGTTTTTTGAAGTTGGAAATGACCTGCTGGTCCATGGGCTGGAGGAGAGGAGTGGTGTTAGGAGGCAAGAACTTCACTTTTATAAATCTGAAGTCTTCACACAGTAGGTCTTCCATGTTTTGAGGATGTGCAGGAGCATTGTCCAGTAACAGGAGGCACTTTTTGCCCAATTCTTTTTCCTGTAGGTATTTTCTCACACTGGGGCCAAACACTTCATGGATCCACTCACTGAAAAGTTGCTTTGTGACCCATGCATTCTGATTAGCTCTCCACAAGACAATCTATTTTTGACGACATTGTGTTTCTTGAACACTGGGATTTTCTGAGTGCTACACCAGTAAAGGCTTCAATTTAAAATCCCCAGTAGCATTACTACACAACATGAGAGTTAGCCTGTCTTTCATAGGCTTGTGTCCTGGCAGTGCCTTTTCTTCCTGAGTAATGTAGGTCCTGTTGGGCATTTTCTTCCAAAACAGGCCTGTTTCGTCACACTTGAACACTTGCTCAGGTTTCAATTTTTCAGTCTTTATGTAGTCCTGAAACTTGTTTATGAATTTTCAGCAGCACGTTTGTCTGAACTGGCAGCCTCACCATGCCTTACCACATTGTGTATGCCACTACGTTTCTTAAATCTGTCAAACCAGCCTTTGCTGGCCTTAAATTCACTCACACTACAATCAGCACTGGTTGCAGGCATTTTCTTTGCAAGCTCGGCATGCTGAGGCACCCAAGCGTGCCTGAGCGGACACGTCTGGTACGCACTTGTTCGATTAGCGATATTTTGTTCGATTAGCGATATCAATTTTCTTGTTCTATTTCCGACATGTTCGATTGCCGAGCCATTCAATTTCCGAGGGTCCACTGTAAATGGAAAACAGGAATGAATAAAGGGGATGTAAATAGCCTGATAAAAATATCTAGCCTAGACAGGACTCGCAGCAATGGCTTTAAGTTGTAAAAATTCAGATTCAGGAAGGATATAGGAAAGCACTGGTTTGGTAATAGAGTTGTGGATGAAACTCCTGAGTACCATCATAGAAGCTAAGACGTTGTGTAGTTTTAAAGATAGGTTAGATAAATACATGAGTGTAATAATATTGGTAGAATTACCGACAATATGTTAAGTAAAAGGACACAATTGCAACTAATGTGACATTTTATTGTGGCACGTTTGCTCTCCAGGAGCTTTCTCAAGCCGTTACAAGCGATAAATGGACATAGTTGGTATATATATACTGTCAGGTGAGGTGAAAACACCACTAGTGTTTTCACCTCACTTGACATATATATCCAACTATGTCCATTATGTACGCAAAGCCCTGGAGGCAATGCCACAATAAAATGTCACATTAGTTGCAATTGTGTCCTTTTACTTAACAAAATACATGAGTGGATGTGGGTGGGTGTGAGTTGGACCTGACTAGCTTGTGCTACTAGGTCAGATGCCGTGCTCCTTCCTTAAGTGAATGTGACCTGACCTGACTAGGTTAGGGCATTGGCTTAAGCCAGTGGGAGAACTGGACCTGCCTTGCATGGGCCAGTAGGCCTGCTGTAGTGTTCCTTCTTTCTTATGTTTTTATGTTTCTTTTTGACTCAACGACGTGTTTGTGCTTAAAAACCATGTACAGTGGACCCCCGGTTTTCGTAATTAATCCGTTCCGGAGGGAGTTACTAACACCGAATATTACGAACTCCCCGAATCTATTTTCCCCATAAGAAATAATGGAAATTCAATTAATCCGTTTTAGACACCCAAAAGTAAAAATAAAATATTTTTGTACATTAAATTACACAGAAAACAATGAGACATGAAGAATAAAACAATAATAACACGACACTTACCTTTATTGAAGAGTTGTTGATGTGTGGAAGATGGGAGGAGGAGATAGGATGGAAGAGTTGCCATTGTTTGGAAGGGAAATTCCCATCCATAAAGACTTCAGGTACCAAGTCCTTTTCCTGGGTTACTTCCCTTCTTTGTTTTTTAATGCCACTAGGATCAGCTTGAGTCACTGGACCCCTGTTGCTCAAAAAAGTGTTCCAGAGAGTTCTGTTTCTGGCTTATGTTTGGAATTGTGCCTGCGACAGGGGTGTGCGTTTGGGGACAGGACAAGATAGTCCTTCAATATGACACTAATATAAACTCTACAGATTATTTATCTATCACTATTCATCTAATATGACATAAACAATATCAATAACATAGAAACATGACATATACTCTAGAATGAATAAAATATCATTACGAATGTGAGGACTTGTGTTGTTTGTTGTTGGGTGTATAAGGGCCACTGAAAGATAAGCCTTACATAATGATGGCCGCCAGACATGGCGGTGTTGTCAGTCACCCTATATAACTCCAACAAAATTGGTGGAGTTAAGTTTCGTGTCATTTTTCAATCGCTTAATCACTTAACTTACTTGCTACACTGTTAATGCTACACTTTATCGCTGGCTGGCACTATAGCCTTTATTAACTCCTCTGCTTTAGTATCATAGCATATCGTAGAATCACTGAATCACTTAAGAAGACTCATTCTCCCCTCTCAGCCCTTTACCAAAGGGCTGGCACTAGGAGCTTTCTTTGGGCCTATGGTGGCTTATTTAGCAGTTGCAAGCATTAAAAAGAATGGAATAATGATGAAATGTATCGTATGAACGCGTGGGGTGACCATCACTCGCTGGTAAAAATGACACACTGACTCTGAATGGTGTGTTGGGCCGCTCGGGCCGGGCATACGCGTCTGTGACGAATTACGATCACCGAGTGGAATTCCGATCACCGAACCAATATTTTTACAAAAACGTTACGAACACTGAATATTACGAACTCCGATGACTACGAACACCGGGGGTCCACTGTACCATATTCTTGAATATGATAGTGTAGAATTGGATGATTATCATGCTTCCAGCTATTTTATTAATTCATATTTTTTACTTACCTAAATTATTTAGGTAAGTAAAAAATATTTTTTTGTTAGATTTTATCAAGCTTATGTATAAATTTTCTTTTTATATGCTTGTTTCATTTTACACAATATTAAAACAATAGTAAAAAATTTCTGAAGCAGCACCTCCACTAATTTTAGCTATGAGCCACCACTGACTTAGACAACGAAATATGGATCTCAGGTTATAATCTATTCACGTGACGGAAAAAAACAGGCAACAGAGGGGAGGGAGGGTGTTGGCTTATATGTCAGAGTTGCTCATTTGCTTGGAATTGCTAAACACCACAAATAATGTAGTTGAAGTTTTGAAAATTGACTATTGTCTGGAAAAATATCCCAACTCCTGCCCCAAACATCTTGTTGCTGTTTGAGTGATTTCAACTTGACACCAAAAATGGAGGAATGTAGCAAATATTGTTTTAGAAGAGATAACCCCAGGAGGCAGCTCAGATAAAAAATTCACTCACACATGAAGTACTAAATCTTTGCAACAAATTCACCTTAAGCCAGCAAATAGTGGAACCAACAAGGCTGGAAAATACACTTGACCTCGTCTTCACTAATAAAGATGACCTGGTACGAAATATAACAGTATCAGAGACAGTACACCTAGATCATAACATAATAGAGGTACAGACATGTATGCACAGGGCTCCTGACTAGTATATGGAGATTGGTTATGAGGGTTCCTTCACCAAATTCAACTTCAAAAACATAGTGAGATCAAATCAACTATTTCCTAAATGAAACAAGCTGGGATGATATCCTAAACAACACAGATCAGAACCTTTGTCTAGAAAGAATTAATTCTGTGGTACTTGAGGTATGTTCAAGGCACATTCCTTTAAGAAACAAGAAGAGAGATGTAATCTAGGGAGAGAGAAAGACTTCCTATACAGGTGAAGACGAAGTCTCAGAGCTGCTGAAAGGGGCCAGTATATCTGAAATACAAAAGGAGGCACTGGTCAGAGAAATAGCAAATATCGAACTTAGGCTTAAGGAATCATACAGGAGACAAAAACAGAAAGAATTTAAAGCCATAAATGAAATTGAAAATATCCAAAATACTACTTTTCCTATGCCAAATCAAGGGCAAAAACAACAGCCAGTATTGGACACCTGCTTAAACGAGATGGGACTTAAGCATATGACAGCAAAAAATAGTGAGATACTGAAGTTCCAGTATGACTCAGCATTTAGTGAGCCATTAATCAGACTAAAGGTCGACAGTCTAAATTATTTTTTTTATGACCGAGACTAAAAATTTGGTTAATTCAAAAATTTCTGATATCCTAACACCACAAGACTTTGAAAAAGCAATAAATGACATGCCCATGCACTCTGCTGGAGAGGGAGCATGGACAATGGTAATCCCACAGTCGCTAAAGACAACAGACATAGCCCCACTCCACAAAGGTGGCAGTAAAGCAATTTCAAAGAATTACAGACTGATAGTACTAACGTCCCACATCATAAAATCTTTGAAAGGGTTCTAAGAAGCAAGATCGCCACCCACTTAGATACTTATCAGTTGCACAACCCAGAGCAGCATGGTTTTGAACAGGTCGCACCTGCCTCTCACAGCTACTGGATCACTATGACATGGTCTTGGATGCTCTGGAAGAAAAGCAGAATGCAGATGTAGTATACACAGACCTTGCAAAAGCCTTCGGCAAGTGCAATCATGGTGTAATAGCACAAAATGTGTGATAAAGGAATAACAGGAAAAATGGTTAGATGGATCTATAACTTCCTAACAAATAGAACACAGAGTAATAGTAAACAGAGAAAAGTCAGGCAGCTACAGTGAAAAGCTCTGTTCCACAAGGTACAGTACTCCCATCCTGTTCCTCATCCTCATATCTGACATAGAAATGTAAGCCACAGCACTGTGTCGTGCTGTGGCATCAACCAAATCTTTAAATGGGCCACAAAAGACAATATGAAGTTCAATGAAGACAAATTTTAATTACTCTTCTGATGGAAAACTTGAGGAAATTAAAACTGTATCAGAGTATAAAACAAATTCCAACCACACAATAGAAAGAAAAAGTAATGTGAAGGACCTGGGAGTGATAATGTCAGAGGATCTCATGTTCAAAGATCACAACAAGGTATCTACCACATCTGTTAGGAAAATGGTAGGATGGATATTGAGAACCATCAAAACTAGAGATGCCAGCCCATGATTCTCTTCAAATCGCTTGTTCTCTCTAGGCTGGAATATTGCTGTTCACTAACAGCCCCTTCCAAGGCAGGTGAAATTGCAGACCTTGAAAATACAGAGAACTTTCATGGCACGTATAAGTATGATAATGCACCTAAATTGCTGGGAATGGTTGAAGTCCCTTGATTAGTACTCCCTGGAATGTAGGCAAGAAAGATACATGATAATATACACTTGGAAAATCCTAGAGGGACTAGTCCTAAATCTGCACATGAAAATCACTCCCTGCAAAAGCAAAAGACTCGACAGGAGATGCAACATCCCCGCAGTGAAAAGCAGGAGCACCATGAGTACGCTTAGAGATAATAAATGTCAGGGGCCCAAGACTGTTCAACTGCCTCCCAGCATACATGAGGACCCCAGGCTGTCTTCAAGGAGGAGCTGGATAAGCACCTAAAGTCAGTACCTAACCAGCCGGACTGTTGGTTTACATGCGGCCAGCAGTAACAGCCTGGTTGATCAGACCCTGATCCACCGCGAGGCCTGGTCACGGACTGGGCCGCAGGGGCGTTGACCCCCAAAACCTTCTCCAGGTATATTTCTCCCTCATCCACCACCTCTCTCTCTCTCATCCTACACCACCTCTCCCTCATCCTACACCACCTCTCCCTCATCCTACACCACCTCTCTCATCCCTCCCACCTCTCCTCATCCTACACCACCTCTCCCTCATCCTACACCACCTCTCCCTCATCCTACACCACCTCTCCCTCATCCTACACCACCTCTCCCTCATCCTACACCACCTCTCCATCCTACACCTCTCCCTCATCCTACCACCTCTCCCTCATCCTACCACCTCTCCCTCATCCACACCCCTCTCCCTCATCCTACACCACCTCTCCCTCATCCTACACCACCTCCCATCCCCCACCTCTCCCTCATCCTACACCACCTCTCCCTCATCCTACACCACCTCTCCCTCATCCTACACCACCTCTCCCTCATCCTACACCACCTCTCCTCACCTACAAGTCAGTACCTAACCACCGACTGCTCATCTACACCTTTCTGCATCCAGCTAACAGCCTGTTGATCCAGACCCTCATCCACCCACCTCGCGTCACACTCCCACTCTACCTCCCAAACCTCTCTCAGCTACATCTTCTCCCTCATCCACCACCTCTCCCTCATCCTACACCACCTCTCCCTCATCCTACACCACCTCTCCCTCATCCTACACCACCTCTCCCTCATCCTACACCACCTCTCCCTCATCCTACACCACCTCTCCCTCATCCTACACCACCTCTCCCTCATCCTACACCACCTCTCCCTCATCCTCATCCCATCCTCTACCCCTCCATCCTCACACCACCTCTCCCTCATCCTCCACCACCTCTCCCTCATCTCCTCCCTCATCCTCCCCCTCTCATCCTCACCACCTCTCCCTCATCCTCACCACCTCTCCCTCATCCTCACCACCTCTCCCTCATCCTCACCACCTCTCCCTCATCCTCCCCCACCTCTCTCCTCATCCTCTACACCACCTCTCCCTCATCCTACACCACCTCTCCCTCATCCTACACCACCTCTCCCTCATCCTCCACCACCTCTCCCTCATCCTCACCACCTCTCCCTCATCCTCCACCACCTCTCCCTCATCCTCCACCACCTCTCCCTCATCCTCACACCTCTCACTCATCCTCCACCACCTCTCCTCATCCTCACCACCTCTCCCTCATCCTCCACCACCTCTCCCTCATCCTCCACCACCTCTCCCTCATCCTCCCACCTCTCCCTCATCCTCCACCTCCACGACCACTCTCCCTCATCCTCACCACCTCTCCCTCATCCTCACCACCTCTCCCTCATCCTCCCACCCTCTCTCCCTCATCCTCCACCCTCTCCCTCATCCTCCACCTCTCCCTCATCCCTCCACCTCTCCCTCATTCTCCTCCACCTCTCCCTCATTCTCCCACCTCTCCCTCATTCTCTCCACCTCTCCCTCATTCTACTCCACCTCTCCCTCATTCTCCCACCTCTCCCTCATCCTCCCCCTCTCCCTCATCCTCCCCGCCTCTCCCTCATCCTCCTCCACCTCTCCCTCATCCTCCACCGCCTCTCCCTAATCCTCCACTACCTCTCCCTGATCCTCCACCACCTCTCCCTGATCCTCCACCTCTCCCTCATTCTCCTCCACCTCTCCCTCATTCTCCTCCACCTCTCCCTCATTCTCCTCCCTCTCCCTCATTCTCCTCCACCTCTCCCTCATTCTCCTCCACCTCTCCCTCATTCTCCTCCACCTCTCCCTCATTCTCCTCCACCTCTCCCTCATTCTCCTCCACCTCTCCCTCATTCTCCTCCACCTCTCCCTCATTCTCCTCCACCTCTCCCTCATTCTCCCCACCTCTCCTTCATTCTCCTTTACCTCTCCCTCATTCTCCTCCACCTCTCCCTCATTCTCCTCCACCTCTCCCTCATTCTCCTCCACCTCTCCCTCATTCTCCTCCACCTCTCCCTCATTCTCCTCCACCTCTCCCTCATTCTCCTCCACCTCTCCCTCATTCTCCTCCACCTCTCCCTCATTCTCCTCCACGTCTCCCTCATCCTCCACCACCTCTCCCTCATCCTCCACCACCTCTCCCTCATCCTCCACCACCTCTCCCTCATCCTCCTGGTGACCTACATTAGCAGGAGAGGTGGTGTTGAGCTCAGTTATTATGATTCTTGTTCTCTCTCTTCCTGAAGCTTTTTCGCATCTCCCCTTTTTCCCCCTCCCATTTCCCTTACCCTCTTCTTCCTTTCCTTTTCATTCCCTCCCCACCGCCCTTCCCTGTTTTCTGTTTCTTTCCCTTCCTCTCCTCCCCCTCTCTTTCTCTCCCAATCATTCTTTTCCCCCTCGTTCTCCCCCCCTCTCTTTCTACCCTTCGTTCTCTACCGTTCCCTTCCCCTCGTTCTCTCCTTGTTCCCTTCTCCCCACTCGTTTTCCCTTGTTTTGTCCTTTTGTTCTCCCCCCACTGTTTCTCCTCTCGTTCTCCCTCTCATTGAACATCTACACTCCTCCCCTTTATCCACCCCTTCGTTTTTATTTCCACCCTTTTATTACCTTCTAATTCACTTACCCTTATTCCTTCTCGTTTTTCTGTTTTCTTCCATCTTGCCCTTTCCGTTCCATTCTTCCCCCTTTTCTTTGATTTTTTCTTATGTTTTCTTCCCCTCGTCGCCCTTCTTCCGTCCCTCCTTCATTACCCCCGCTCCTCTGTAACCATCTTCTGTTAATATCTATACCTCATCTGTTATCTTCTTTACCCCTCTGTTGCCCTCATTTACCCCTTTACCACCTCCGTTACTCCCTCTCCCGTAACCCCCTCCTTTACCCCTCCCCATAACCCATTTCTTTACCCCTTCCCCGTATCCCCCTTTACTCCTCCCTCGTAACCCCCTTCTTTACCCCTCCCCCGTAACCCCTTTCTTTACCCCGTAACCCCTTTTGCCCCCTTTTCCTTCTCATAACCCCTCCTACCTCCGTAACCCCTCCTTCCTCTAACCCCTCCTCCTCCGTAACCCCTCCTTTACCCCTCCCGTAACCCCCTCCTTTATCCCTTTCCCGTAACCCCCTCCTTTATCCCTTCCCCGTAACCCCTCCTTTATCCTTCCCCTAACCCCTCCTTTATCCTTCCCGTAACCCCTCCTTTACCCTCCTTCGTAACCCCTCCTTTACCCTCCCCGTAACCCCATCCTTTATCCCTCCCCCAACCTCCTCCTTTATCCTTCCCGAAATTTCCCCTCCTTTATCCCTTCCCGTAGCCCCTCCTTTATCCCTCCCCATCACCCTCCTTCGTCATCCCTCGTCACCCCCTCCTTTGTCACTTCCTCCTTCGTCATCCCTCCTCCGCCACTTCTTCCACTATTCTTTTTATAGGGTTGCATCCGCCTGGTTTGAAGGTGTCGTTGATACCGCCCACCACCAACACTGCACAACCTTTTCTCTTTTACGGAAATTGCAAATTTCCGTAACAAAAGGCCGAGAGAGAGGGGGAGAGAGGGGAGGGAGGGTGTGTGTGTGTTAGTTAGTTACCATTTTGTCCTAGGCACATGTCAATTAGACACTAGGCCTGTTGTATGTATGTGTGTGTGTGTGTGTAAAGGAAACACTTGAAATGTCTCCGGGAATTGAACCCGGGCCCTCCGTGCGTGAGCGAAGCTTTCCCCTAGGCCACCGGGGCTGTGTGTATCACCTATTTGTGGTTGCAGGGTCGATTCATGCTCCTGGCCGCCTCTTCACTGATTGCTACTAGGTCCTCTCTCCCTGCTCCATGAGCTTTATCAAACCTCGTCTTAAAACTATGTATGTTCCTGCCTCCACTACGTCGCTTTCTAGGCTATTCCACTTCCTGACAACTCTATGAATGAAGAAATACTTCCTAACATCCTTTGACTCATAGGAGTCTTCAACTTCAATTGTGACCCTTGTTTCTGTGTCCCTCTCTGGAACATCTTGTCTCTGTCCACCTTATCTATTCCTCGCAGTATTTATATGTCGTTATCATGTCTCCCTAACCCTCCTGTCCTCTTAGTGTCGTCAGGCCGATTTCCCTTAACCTTTCTTCGTAGGACAATCCCCTTAGCTCTTGGACTAGTCTTGTTGCAAACCTCTGCACTTTCTCTAATTTCTTGACGTGCTTGACCAGGTGTGGGTTCCAAACTGGTGCTGCATACTCCAGTATGGGCCTGACGTATATGGTGTGTGTGTGTGTGTGTGTGTGTGTGTGTGTGTGTGTGTGTGTGTGTGTGTGTGTGTGTGCGCGTGTGCGCACGCACGCACGCACGTACGTACGTACTCACCAGTTTCACCGATTTGTGTTTGCGGAAGTCGATACCTAGCTCATGGCCCTACCACCCTGATCGGCATCACTGATTTCTTGCCTCTTGGGCCTTACCATTTACTCCGGTAGCTGCGTATTGAGTTTGCCCCCCACCACTGCCCCCATTTCAATCACCCCGAGACTAAAGACGTATTTATATTCCTATGGCACGTCTGTGTCCACCTGTGTCCCCTTGACCCTGATACTCTTAGTTCAAACAGTCTGTCTCTGTCTGCCTTATCAATTCCTATTAAGATTTTATATGTCGTAATCGTGTCTCCCTTTGTCCTCTGCACCAAGGTCTTCAGGTTCAGTTCCTTGAACCTCTATACAGTGGCCTAGTTGCAAACCTTTGGATTTTTTTTTAATTTCTTCACGTGTTTGAAGAGGTGTTGGCTCCATGATGGGCTTGCATACTCAATGATTGGCATGATGTATGTCGTATATAAACTGTTGGGGGGTTGCTAATCTTCCTTATGCTGCAAATGCTATACGGTTGTTGTAATTCTGGCTATATGGTTGCTTAGTGTTATATGTAACACCAGATGTTTTTTCACACCACTATATTTGCAGCTTCTCTCTGCTCATGCTGTACTGTGTCTCGGTCCGCCTTTATATCCAGTTGATATGACCTTACATTTGTTCGGGTTGAACTCGAGTAGCCACACGTTTGATTATATAAGCAGTGTGTTGAATGTCTTACTGTTCTCTCCTATACCTATTCTCATTAGTTTCATATCACCTGCAAACAGTGGCATTTACTCAGTCCCCTTTGGTAGGCCGTTTACGTATATTAAGAACATATTCATCTAAGAAAGAAGAGAAGTTAACTGGAGAGACAGAGAAGCAGCTTCCTCTATAGGAGAAGGCAAAGAATCACTGAGCTCCTCGGGGAGAAAGGAAGGGGGGAGGGCTAGGTTATCTGAAACAAGGAAGGAAGCACTGACCAGGGAAGTGGAAAATATTCAGCTTAAGCTAAAGGATTCATACAGGATCCAGAAGAAACAGGAGTTAAAAGCAATTAGTGAAATCGAAAGAAGTTCAAAATAATTCTTTTCATATGCCAAACAAAAAAAAAAAACATAAGAAGGAACACTGCAGCAGGCCTACTGGCCCTTGAGAGGCAGGTTCAGTTCTCCCACCGGCTTAAGCCAATGCCTTAACCTAGTCAGGTCAGTCACATTCACTTAAGGAAGGAGCACGGCATCTGACCTAGTACATAAGAACATAAGAATGGAGGAACACTGCAGAAGGCCTACTGGCCCATACAAGGCAGGTCCTTATCAAAACCACAACTACCTAAGAATTCACTCTTTCACCCACGACACCAATCAAACCCAGCCCCTCCCACTCATATATTTGTCCAATCTCTTTTTAAAGCCACCCAAGGTCCTAGCCTCTATCACCCTAATCGGAAGATTGTTCCACGCGTCTACAACTCTGTTCGAAAACCAGTACTTTTCCTATGTCCTTTCTAAATCTAAATTTATCCAATTTAAATCCGTTATTTCTGGTTCTTACTTGGTTCGATATCCTCAGTATTTTATTAATATCTCCTTTGTTTATGCCCATCATCCACTTGTACACCTCGATGATATCTCCCCTCATTCTACGTCTCTCTAGAGAGTGGAGATTCAACGCTCTAAGTCTATCTTCATACGGGAGATTTCTTATACTCTAAATCATTTTAGTCATTCTTCTTTGTATGTTCTCCAATGAATCTATATCCATCCTGTAGTAAGGAGACCAAAACTGAGCTGCATAATCCAAATGAGGTCTCACTAGTGATGTATAGAGCTGTAAAATAACTTTTGGACTTCTGTTGCTTATACTTCTTGAAATAAATCCTAGTAATCTGTTAGCCTTATTGCGCACACTTAGGCACTGTTGTCTTGGCTTTAGATTCCTGCTTACCATGACTCCCAAGTCTTTTTCACATTCTGTATGATCAAGCTCTACTTCACCTAGTTTATAAATTCGAGGGATATTTTCATTACCAACGACTAGCACCTTACACTTGTCCACATTGAACTTCATCTGCCACTTTTCAGACCAAGACATTAATTTGTCCAAATCCTCCTGGAGTTCATTGGTATCCTCCTCAGAATGAATTATACGGCCTATTTTTGTATCATCAGCAAATTTACTCATGTCACTTGCAATTCCTTCATCAAGGTCATTTATGTAAATTATGAACAACAATGGGCCCAAAACTGATCCTTGTGGAACGCCACAAGAACATAAGAACATAAGAATGGAGGAACACTGCAGAAGGCCTACTGGCCCATACAAGGCAGGTCCTTATCAAAACCACCACTACCTAAGAATTCACTCCTGCACCACGACACCAATCAAACCCAGCCCCTCCCATTCATATATTTGTCCAATCTCTTTTAAAGCCACCCAAGGTCATAGCCTCTATCACCCTAATCGGAAGATTGTTCCACGCATCTACAACTCTGTTCGAAAACCAGTACTTGCCTATGTCCTTTCTAAATCTAAATTTATCCAATTTAAATCCGTTATTTCTGGTTCTTACTTGGTTCGATATCCTCAGTATTTTATTAATATCTCCTTTGTTTATGCCCATCATCCACTTGTACACCTCGATGATATCTCCCTCATTCTACGTCTCTCCAGAGAGTGGAGATTCAACGCTCTAAGTCTATCTTCATACGGGAGATTTCTTATACTGTAAATCATTTTAGTCATTCTTCTTTGTATGTTCTCCAATGAATCTATATCCATCCTGTAGTAAGGAGACCAAAACTGAGCTGCATAATCCAAATGAGGTCTCACTAGTGATGTATAGAGCTGTAAAATAACTTTTTGGACTTCTGTTGCTTATACTTTTGAAATAAATCCTAGTAATCTGTTAGCCTTATTGCGCACACTTAGGCACTGTTGTCTTGGCTTTAGATTCCTGCTTACCATGACTCCCAAGTCTTTTTCACATTCTGTATGATCAAGCTCAACTTCACCTAGTTTATAAATTCGAGGGATATTTTCATTACCAACGACTAGCACCTTACACTTGTCCACATTGAACTTCATCTGCCACTTTTCAGACCAAGACATTAATTTGTCCAAATCCTCCTGGAGTTCATTGGTATTCTCCTCAGAATGAATTATACGGCCTATTTTTGTATCATCAGCAAATTTACTCATGTCACTTGCAATTCCCTCATCAAGGTCATTTATGTAAATTATGAACAACAATGGGCCTAAAACTGATCCTTGTGGAACGCCACTAGTGACTAATCCCCATTCAGATTTGACCCCATTAATGGAAACTCTGCTTTCTATTGGTAAGCCATGCCTCTATCCATGCTAGAACTTTACCTCCTATACCATGAGCTGCCACCTTTCTTAAGAGTCTCTTGTGAGGTACTCTATCGAAGGCCTTACTGAAATCCAAGTAAACTATATCATATTCTTTATCACTGTCTACTGCCTCAAATGTTTTATTGAAAAACGTCAGTAAATTTGTCAGGCAGGAACGACCTCTCGTAAACCCATGCTGAGATTCATTAATCAAATTATGGTCTTCAAGGTGACTTCTGATAATATCAGCTATAATTGATTCTAATAATTTGCCTACTATAGACGTGAGGCTTATTGGACGGTAATTTGATGGAATGGACTTATCCCCTGATTTGAATATAGGAACTACATTAGCTATCTTCCACATCTCTGGCACAACACCAGTTAGGATGGACGTATTAAACACAGGTCCAACTCACACCCACTCATGTGTTTATCCAACCTATTTTTAAAACTACACGTATGACGGTACTCGGGAGTTAGTTCCACTCATCCACAACTCTATTACCAAACCAGTGCTTTCCTATATCCTTCCTGAATCTGAACTTTTCCAACTTGAAACCATTGCTGCGAGTCCTGTCAATACTAGATATTTTTAGCACGCTATTTACATCCCCTTTATTAATTCCTGTTTTCCATTTATACATCTCAATCATATCCTCCCTAATTCTACGCCTTTCTAGAGAGTGCAGATTCAGGGCCCTCAGTCTATCCTCATAGGGAAGATTTCTGATGCATATGATCAACTTTGTCGTCCTCCTTTGTACGTTTTCCAATGCATTTATGTCAATTCTGTAATACGGTGACTAAAACTGTGCAGCATAATCTAAATGAGGCCTAACCAAAGATATATAGAGTTGAAGAAGAACCTGAGGACTTCTATTATTTATATTTCTTGATTTGAAGCCAAGGATTCTGTTAGCTTTATTGCGAACACTTATGCACTGTTGTCTTGGTTTTAGATTACTGCTAACCAGAACTCCTAAATCCTTTTCGCAATCAGTAATATTAAGATCTACATTATTTAGTTTATATGTGACATGGTTATTTTCCTGTCCAACATTTAGAACTTTGCATTTATCTATATTAAACTGCATCTGTCACTTTTCCGACCACTGCATCAGTCTATTCAAATCATCCCGGAGTGCTTTAATGTCCTCAATAGAATGAATTGGACGGCCTATTTTGGTGTCATCAGAAAATTTGCTTATGTCGCTATTTATTCCCTCATCTGTGTCGTTTATGTAAATTGTGAACAAGGGGCCAAATACTGACCCCTGTGGAACACCGCTTGTGACGTGCCCCAATTCTGATTTCTCCCCATTTATGCAAACTCTGTTGCCTATTTGTCAACCAGGCCTCTACTCAGGAAAATTTTTTTCCTATTCCGTGTGTCTTAAGTTTCCTCAGTAGCCTCTGATGTGGAACTTTATCGAAAGCCTTACCAAAGTCCATATACACAATATCATATTCAATACCATGATCTACCTCCTCAAACACCTTAGTGAAGAAAGTTAGTAAATTCGTAAGACAGGAACGCCCCTTTGTAAAACAGTGCTGAGATTCATTAATCAATTTGTCTTTCAAGATGGCTACGAATTGCTTCGGCAATTATTGATTCCATAAATTTTCCAACTATAGAGGTAGGCTTATTGGTCTATAGTTCGAGGCTAAGGACCTGTCACCTGCCTTGTAAATAGGTATTACATTTGCCCTTTTTCACTTGTCTGGCACTATGCCAGTTTGTAGTGATATATTGAAAAGATAAGCCAAAGGTTTGCTAAGTTCCTCTTTACATTCCTTTAAAACCCTCACAAACAGTTCATCAGGGCCCGGGGATTTGTTAGGTTTCAATTTCTTTATCTCTCTGAGGACCATGTCACTAGTTACCCCAATAGTGCATAGTTTATTATCGTCCTGTTCTACATAATTTATTTCTGGAATTTTGCTAGTATCTTCCTGAGTAAAAACCGAGAGGAAGTAGGTATTAAAAAGTTTCCTTATCACTGTCAGTGATCTGACCTTGGTTACTATTTTAAGTGGGCCTATATTTTCTCTAATCTATCTTCTGTATACCTGAAAGAACCCTTTTGGGTTCGAATTCGAATTTCTTGCGAGTTTAGCCTCATAATCCCTTTTTACTTTTCTTATTTCTTTTTTTTATATATATCTTTAATTTAATATATTGATTTCTTAACTGCCCATCCCCTCTTTTGATACGCCTATATGTGCCTCTCTTTTGACCAATGAGATGTTTTAATCTATTGTTTATGCATTTGATCGTTTACGGCTCACATTGAGCCATTGAAACATCTAAATTATTGGGAACGCCTTCAAGTCTTGAACATGTACTCATTGGAGCGGAGAGAGAGAGAGATACATGATAATATATACATGGAAAGTACTTGAGGGCCTGGTCCCAAATCTGCACACTGCCATAACAACATACTGGAGTGAGAGATATGGGAGAAAGTGTAAAATAAACCCAGTGAGGAGCAGGGGTGCGGTGGGGACAATACGGGAGCACTGTATTAACATCCGGGGTCCCAGACTATTCAACATCTTACCAGAAGATATCCGAAACACGGCTGGAACCAGTGTAGAAGCCTTCAAGAGGAAACTGGACAAGTATCTTCATCGGGTGCCAGATCAACCAGGCTGTGATGGATATCTAGTATCGGGTCCTTGCTCAGACAAGATGAAACTTACACAGATGACGACAGAGAGATGATTGAGATACTGAAGTCTCAGTATGACTGTATTTAGTGAGCCGTTTATCAGTCTAAAGATCGACAATCCAAATAATTTTTTCATGAATGAGCCTCAAAACCCTGTCAGTATATGCCAAATTTCTGACATAACCTTAACTCCACTGGATTACATGCCCATGTACTCAGCGTGCCTTAAGTATGCTACGGAGAGGAGCATAGACACCGGTGAAATCCCACAGTTAATACAATCAACAGATATAGCCTCACTCCATAAAGGTGGCAGCAAAGCAATAGTTATGAACTATAGACCAATACCTCTAACGTCTCACACCATAAAAATCTTTGAAAGAGTATTAAGAAGCATGATTGCAAACCACTTGGATTCCCAACAGTTGCATAATCCATGGCAGCGTGGGTTCAGAGCAGGTCGATCCTGCCTCTCGCAACTACTGGACTACCATATCGTCTTGGATGCACTGGAAGCCACAAAATGCAGATGTAGTATACACATATTTTTCAAAAGTTTTTGACAAGTGCGATCATGGTGTAATAACGCACAAAAGGCGTGCTAGAGGGATAACTGGCAAAGTGGGCAGATGGATATTCAACTTTCTAACCAATCGAACACAGAGTAGTGGTAAAAGAGTTAAGTCAGAGGCTGCCACAATGAAACAAGGCATAGTACTCGCTCCCCATCCTGTTCCTCATGTTCATATCTGTCATAGATGTAAGCCGTAGCACTATGTTATCCTTTGCAGACGATACTAGAATCTGCATGTGACTGTCATTCATTAAGGACACGGTAAATCTCCAAGCAGAAATAAACCAAGTTTTCCAATGGGCAACGGAAAACAATATGATGTTTAATGAGGACAAATTTCAACTACTACGTTATGGAAAACTGGAGTAAATAATAATAGCTAGGACTGAGCATACTACAAACTATAATCACACAATATAGCATAAAAGTAGTGTGAAGTACTTGGGAATGTTAATGTCAGGATCTCACCTTCAAGAATCACAACAGTCTCTATCACATCTGCGAGGAAAATGATAAGAAAGATAATGAGTACCTTCAAAACAAGGAATGCAAAGCCAATAATGATCCTTTTTAAATCACTTGTTCTCTCTAGGCTGGAATACTGCTGTACACAAACAGCTCCATTGAAGGTAGGTGAAATAGCAGATCTAGAGAATGTACAGAGAACTTTTACTGCACATAGAAGTTCTGTCAAACATTTTAATTACTGGGAACGCATTTAGTTACTTGACCTGTACTCATTGGAGCGCAGGCGAGAGAGAAACATCATAATCTACACCTGAAAAATCCTAGAGGGACTGGTTCCAAATCTGCACACACAAATCACTCCCTAC
Source organism: Cherax destructor (assembly GCA_009830355.1). Taxonomy (NCBI): domain Eukaryota; kingdom Metazoa; phylum Arthropoda; class Malacostraca; order Decapoda; family Parastacidae; genus Cherax; species Cherax destructor. The sequence continues at coordinate 18,509 of WNWK01020136.1, read as the reverse complement.
GAAAGCAAAAGACTGGGCAGACGATGCAGTATACCCCTAATGAAAAATAGGGGCACCATTAATACACTAAGAGAAAACACTAAGTGTCTAAGGCCCAAAACTGTTCAATAGCTTCCCACCAGGCATAAAGGGGAATTACCAATAGACCCCTGACTGCCTTCAAGATGGAGTTGGATTGATACCTAAAGTCAATACCTGATCAGCCGGGCTGTGGTTTGTTAGTTGGACTACGTGCAGCCAGCAGTAACAGCCTGGTTGATCAGGCCCTGATCCACCGGGAGGCCTGATAAAGGACTGGGCTGCAGGGGCGTTGACCCCTGGAATGCCCTCTAGGTAGGCAGGTAGTAATCATAATGTTGACCATTGTGGAACCCCCACTCGTTACTCTCTCCCATTCTGATGTCTCATGCTTTATTATTACTCTTTGCCTTATGTCTTTCAGGTGGCCCCCTTGACACATTGGAGCACTCTTCCTTTTAACCCTGCCTGTACCTTTAATTTCTGGGCTAATTTTTAGTATGATGCTTTATCAGATGCTTTTTTTTTGCAGTCTAAGATGCAACACACCCGATCCTTTCTTGTTTTATCTCTGTGATTGTCATAAAACTCGAGCACGTCCGTAAGACTGTGTTTTCCATCCCTAAATCCTTGCTGCTTTTCAGTAACGAATCTACTCTCCAAGGGCTCCAATATCCTTTTCCTAACCATCTTTCAGAACTTTTGACAGTATGCATGTTAGAGATATTGGCCTGTAATTTAATACCTCTTGTCTGTCCTTAAATATATGGCCACACTTTCTTTTTTTTCATTTACTGACAGCTGTTCCGATTGGAGTGTTTGGTTTAATACTTTTGCTATTGGGCCTTATTACTTTTGCTATTGCCCCTTCCCTTAGCATCTGTGGATATATGTTGTCAGGTCTCGTTGCTCTTTCTACACGATCACTTTTGTGTTGATACTTTCTGGCACCTGCTGATCCCTTCTGACAACAGTGTTTTCAGGTAGCTCTTCACTCTGTGAAGACCTCATATAATCTTTTGCAAAGCTCTTCTCATACTTCTTTCATTCTCCATCAGGGTCTGTTTCTTTTGTCATATCACTCGGTCCTTCAGTCTTTTTTTTCTTCTTATGTGGCTAACTTTTGACCTTTGATGTTATGCTTTTAAAACGTCTTATTGTCGCCTTTGTTTCTTCTAAGCCCTCATACACCAGCACTTGGTGTGTGTGCTTTCCTGATCGACCTTTGTGTGTGGGTGGATGGGAGCTGGGTTATAGGGAAGACAGGGGGAGGGGAGGGGAAGACAGAAGGTTCTATATCAAGTGAGGTGAAAGGTGAGAATAAGGGGAAGAGGGGGTGCTGAGGAAGGCCAAAGGTGAGACTGAAGGAATCTGGTGAGAGAGAGAGATTATCTTTTTATATTTACCTAACTGAATTTGTGGGGGTCGAGATGCAGTTCTTGGGTCTGGTAGGCACGTGTTTTTACCTATTCTCGTCAGTATTGTATTTAAATTCTTGGGCCATGCATTTATATATCAGTAAACCAGTGTGATGTATTTATAACATTCATGTGCTTTGTTATATTAACATTTGAGCTGGTGTGGACTTAGCTGCACTACCGTAGCTCCAATTTCTCCCTAAGTTCCACCTTTCATGCACACACTTGCCACGTATAAGAAAAATGGATCCATTACACTATCCTAATATAGCTATAGCCTATTAAATCTTAAGTTAGCCCTAAGTCCACCTAAAACACGCTTCCAGACGCTACAGACAAATCCAATCCCATTACTGAATTTACCGTTTGTATTATTATTGTATGACTCTTATTACCTCAAAATTGTAAATCTAAAAATGTATGTCCAAATCTACCTCAATATTGTAAATCTAAAAATGTATGTTCAAATCTACCTCAGTATTGTAAATCTAAAAATGTATGTTCAAATCTACCTCAATATTGTAAATCTAAAAATGTATGTTCAAATGTACTGCCCCATAACCTAAATCATTATTGAGTAAAAAATAGTATTAATCTGCCCGAAATGCCTAGGCATGCTAATGGCCATCTTTATAATCGAAATGTAATGTAAATGTAATGAAAACCAAACATTGTAAGCTTTACAAGGAAATAAAATTATCATTATCATCCTTTCACATCTCCATTAATCCTGTGCATCCGTACCCCTTATAGTAAGCACCCAGTTTTATTACTATTCTTTACTTTTTTTTTGGCGAATATAATATAGAAAATTGTTTAGGATACCTGTCTGGGTATCATCTTAGGATACACGACTCTAATGATCCTTTGTTTTTTTTAAAAAGGATATAAAACTTAGTTTACGTACGCCAGCGAATGTGTCAGGAGTGAGAGAGAGTATGCCTGACAAATATGCCACCACCACTATAATGTATATCTCCGTTCTGGTATCCTATTTGTTCACTACTCTCGTGCTGAACAAGTATCCGATATAGGAACTGTATCGAACCACTTTTAGTGTATTTCGGTATTCCAGTTTTTCAAAAGTAACGCATCATTGTATTCATATAGTGTGTATCCTTGTCCTGGAATGGCGTTTCCCATGCATATAAGCTCCATCCAGTATATTAAGAATATTGAATGTTCAGAACTCAATCAGGGCGATTAAGTGGAGTTCAAGTGTTACAAGGAGCATATTAGGAAGTGGAGGATCCTGCATCCCCTAGTATGACACTGATTGACACCACGACAGCACTTGAAAGCTAATTACCATTGAGTGTGCGGTGTTTTTTTTGTATATATATATATATATATATATATATATATATATATATATATATATATATATATATTGTAACCACGAACAAGTGGTATTGATGTAATAATATTGGTAGAATTACCGACAATATGTTAAGTAAAGGACACAAATGCAACTAATGTGACATTTATTGTGCAACGTTTCGCTCTCCAGGAGCTTTTCAAGCCGTTACCCGACTTGACAAAGCTCCTGGCAAGTTGCAAATAAATGTCACATCAGTTGCATTTGTGTCCTTATTAACAAGTGGTATTGATCAATAACAGCACTGTGACTAGCCAAGGACTCTAACCCATGTTGCTTTGGCCTGCCTCATAGTGAGCGAAAACCACATAACTGGGTTAGTGTCAAGTGGTTTTCGCTCACCATGAGGCGGGCCAAAGCAACATGGGTTGAAGTCCTTGGCTAGTTGCAGTGTTATTGATTAAATACCACTCATTCGTGTGGCTAGTACATGTGGAGGCTAGTACACCAAACGGGGAGTAGAATGAAATTAGCTCTGAGGCACCCACACCATCGTATGTCCTCGGATCACGGTATAATACCTAGCTCTGCTGGGTGCGTGATTTTTTGTAGGATTGCATGGTCCCGTGGGTTAGAGCGTCGTGGAATTTTCGCTCACCATGAGGTGGGCTAAAACAACACAGGTTCGATCCCCCGGCTAGTCAAAGAGGAAAGATAGTCTTCGCCGAGAGATCACTGAATTAGAGCAAAAACTTAGGATGTCATACCTAACAGAAGTACAAAGGGAACAAAGGGCCATACAGGATATTGCAAGAAACCCATAATATTTCTATTCCTATGCAAAATCCAAGTTAAGAACTACCTGTAGAATTGGACCATTATTGAGAGGAGATTCGTATACTGACGATGAACAGGAAATGAGTAAAATCCTAAAAGAACAGTATGAGTCGATGTTCAGCAACCCACTAAATGACAGCAAGGTAGAAAATGCAGAAATATTTTTCACTCCAGCAGAAGGCCGCACAGACCAACTAACTGACATTAGTACAAATCCCATAATTTCGAAAAAGAAATGGACAATATTCCCACTCAGCACCTGGACCAGATTCATGGAATACTCTATTTATAAAGAAGTGCAAAGTACCATTAGCACGAGCCCTCAGTATTCTTTGGAGAAAGAGATTAGATTTTGGTGAAATACCGGAGGCCTTAAAGAGTGCAGAGGTAGCTCCTTTGCATAAGGGAGGTAGTAGAGCACTAGCTATCACAGCTGCTGAACCATTATGACAGAATTACGGAGGCATTGATAGACGACCAAAGCGTAGATGTATTTACATAGATTTTGCAAGGGCTTTTGACAAATGTGATCATGAAGTGATAGCGCACAAAATGAGGGCCATGGGCATTACGGGAAAGGTAGGCAGATGGATTTTCGGGTTCCTAACACAGAACACACGAAGTAGTGAACAGGGCAAGATCCAGCATCAGCGAGGTCAAAAACTCAGTGCCCCAAGGCACTGTTCTGGCACCTCTGCTGTTTCTCATCCTCATAGCAGACATAGATAAAAACACCCGGCACACTTTTGTATCATCATTTGCAGATGACATTAAAATAAGCATGAAAGTCACTACGGTAGAGGACACTGAAAAAATTAAAGGAAGACATAAGCAGGGTTTTCCAGTGCTTATGTTTTTTCCAGTGGGCAGTGGAGAACAACATGACGTTCAATGGTGATAAGTTTCAGCTGCTTTGGTATGGAAAGAATGAATAGCTCAAACGGAATAGTATATACAAAACTCAAAAGGTTAAAAAATAGAACGAAAGAAACACGTAAAGGACTTGGGAATAATTATGTCAGCTGACCTTTCTTTTAAAGACCATAACAAGACAAAGATCACGACAGCCAGGAAGATGACAGGTTGGGTATTGAGAACTTTAAAAACAATGCCGATGGTGACACACTTCAAATCGCCAGTGCTCCCTCACTTAGAATATTGCTCAGTGCTGACGGCCCCGTTCAGGGCAGGAGAAATATCAGAGCTGGAATAAATACAGAGATCGTTTACGGCTCACATTGAGCCAGTGAAACATCTAAATTACTGGGAACGCGTTCAAGTCTTGAACATGTACTCCTTGGAGCGGAGGAGAGAGAGATGCATGATAATATATACCTAGAAAGTACTCGAGGGCCTGGTCCCAAATCTGCACACTGCCATAACATACTGGAGTGAGAGATATGGGAGGAAGTGTAAAATAAACCCAGTGAGGCGCAGGGGTCCGGTGGAGACAATAAGGGAACACTGTATCAACATCCGGGGTCCCAGACTATTCAACATCTTACCAGAAGATATCAGAAACACGGCTGGAACCAGTGTAGAAGCCTTCAAGAGGAAACTGTTCAAGTATATTCACCAGGTGCTAGATCAACCAGGCTGTGATGGATATGTGGGGCAGTGGGCCTCCAGCAGCACCAGCCTGGTTGACCAGGCAAGCACCAGACGAGCCTGGCCCATGGCCGGGCTCAGAGAGTAGAGAAATTCTCGATACTTCAAAGGTAGGTAGGTGTGTGTGTGTGTGTGTGTGTGTGTGTGTGTGTGTGTGTGTGTGTGTGTGTGTGTGTGTGTGTGTGTGTGTGTGTGTGTGTGTGTGTGTGTGTGTGTGTGTGTGTGTGTGTGTGTGTGTGTGTGTGTGTTGTGTGTTGTGTGTGTGTGTGTGTGTGTGTGTGTGTGTGTGTGTGTGTGTGTGTGTGTGTGTGTGTTGTGTGTTTTTATATATATATATATATATAATCAAAACAACCACAGATAAAGTTGAATGATGGCTCTAGGCCTTTCATGGTGCAGTCAACACATCAGGAGGTTGCTGTGTTGCAGAAATGAATAGGAAGTTCAATTAGTTTCGTTGAGGGAATGATTCCTGGTGTCATAATATATTATGACACCAAAAGACTTATAAAGGTTAGACCTGACATGTGACTCCTCACTGGGCGTGGGAATTCCTTTCCATTGTTGTGAAGTTTTAATTAGGTAGATCACATGTCAGGTAAAATTTAAGAGTGACGTGTCAGGGATAGGGGAATTATGTCAGTACAACTTCCTATCATCACAACTTCTATTCACTATCAATGAATCTAATTTATACTGGCCCATGTCCGGGCTCTGGGAGTAGAAATACTCTCGAAACTCATGAAAGGTATATACAGTCATGGACCTATATTTATATTGCAGTTAGTACTATTTTTATTATAAAGCTCAGTTCTATTATATTTTGCGCAGCAGTGGATTTGCTTAATACAACTTTCTTGGCCTTTTAAAAATCGATAGGGTTGTTAAAATTTTTCTCATGAAGAAACTGAACAGATTCTTGCCCAGTTCTAATGCCATATGTTTGCCTAAAATAAAATTTATTGTTTTTTGTACACACAATCTTAGATATCCATCAGCATTTTAGGGAAAATTTTAACTTTTTTTTTCTTGTATCAAGATTTTTAAATATAATTTAAATTTTGAAGTTCCTTAGTAGAGAATGCATATCAATAAAGTTTTCTTGATAATGCAGAATCAACATATTCTTGGTTCGTTGTTCTTTTTAGGATTATGAAATGTATTTCTGGCAATTTTAAAAGATTCGTCAATGAAACTTTTCTTTCTGATAGTTTAGATAATATGCCATTTTATAAATCTTCAACATTTTCTCGTCTATGAACTCTGGGCTGCAAGTGCTCAGAGCTCTCAAGAATATGGAGGAGAACACAGAGCATGATGTGATGAGCTGTAGTGGATTGGTTTTCTGTATATTTGAATTTTAATTCTTTGTTCATTTTAATTAAAATATTGAAAATGGGAGTGAGTTATGTTAAAACTCAACAGTAAATTATATAGATGGATCTTGACTATTTAATTCAAGTGGGATTTGGTATATATCAGTATTCTTGGGTATTAAGCATAGTACGTCATTCACACATTTGTACCGTTTAGCTTAATCTGGAAGAAAGAATTCTGTAAGTCGGTCTGGTTTCAAATTAAAAAAATTCCACTCGCCCCTACTTAAGAATTTGATCTCAATGTGAGGTTTTCAGTTGCATGCTGGTATTGTTAATGGGGTGTCGTGTAACTCCGTCTTACATCACTTGCTCTCCCATGCTGCAAAACTTACTCACCAGGCTTTTACATTTTAATACAAGTTTTCCTTTTATTTATTTTTTATGCCTGCCCTGCATTGTCCTTATAGTTTAACTGCTCCCGCTAGAACAGGTAAAATGTCGTATTTAAGGATGTGAAAAAAGTTGGCGTTTAAATATGTAGTTGCCTGGGTAGTGAACAGTGTGTACTTTACACAAGATAGCCCGCACAAAGGAGGGGAGCTTACGACAACGTTTCGGTACGACTTGGACCATTTACACCACCGTCGCCACCACCGTCGCCACCACCACCACCACCACCACCACCACCACCTCCACCACCTCCACCTCATCTCTGCTTCCTTTCCTACTACCTCTTTTGTCCCGTCTCTGCTGGCCGTTATATACTGCCTCTCATTTCTGTTAGGGTGACTTTGTAAATGGTTAAAGTCGGACCGAAACGTCGTCTTAAGCTCCCCTCTCCTGTGTGTTGGTTATTTGTGTATGGTTCCAGTCACGGTATTGTGCCTTTTTGTTATTTAGTGTGTACTTTGTATGCAACCTGTCCTCCCAATAGGACGGACATTTTTCCACATATTTCGTTAATTTCTGCCCGATCTAACGTCAAAAATTAAATATTTATTCTAACGTTAACCTAAATTAACCGTCAGTAACGAAATATTAAATGGCTGGCGTTCGTCAGACATCGCACGACATAATGTAGTACGGAATAAAAATAGTACAATACAGTGACTGGAAGAGTACACAAATAACCCGCACTTATGAGGATGTTCACACAGTGACCATCCTCATAAGATTTGAAACCTATGACCGTCGTCATAGGTTATTTGTGTATAATGTAGTACCTGAGACTGTTACTATTGCCAGGGTCAGTGCTGGAGGATGGGCTGTTGCATCGTGCGTGAACACCTACGTTAGGTAAGACCCACTGTTTCTAACAGCGAGGAGACGAACTGAATACTTCTGTGCACCTTTTTTGTGTAGGTACGAGAGCGGTGTTTCCTAAACCTTCAGTGTTATCAAGGGATCAAATTTAAATGAGTTTTTTCCCTACTGATTGAGTTGTGTAAGGAAAGTTAAGCCACAATGGAAAGTTTCTCTTGCTCAACGTTAAGGAAAAAAATCGATTTCACTTAGGTTGATGATTTTTTTTAGTGCCATTTATTGAGGAGGTTAAGTTTAGTCGTTGACTTGGAGGTATGTAAACAAATTTTGTTGTTGGTTATTAGGAAGAGCGTATTACATGTAGTTATCTAGAGGATAGTCAAGTAAAGTTTGTGGAGTCAGTGTTTCCCAGGAAAAGCGTGTTAGTTTAAATTTAATTTTTGTTTTTAAAGTTTCCCAAAGAAAACTTGGATCTGCGACTTTCCACAATCCCAGTTTAAACGAAGAAAGTTGTGCAAGAAATTCGTATTGTTGCAAAGCGAGAACTGTTGCAGTACTTATTGTACTAAAGGCAAACTATTAGTAGGTGCGGTTTTCGAGGTATTTAACAGTACACCCATACTGCTTTATACGAACGAGGACATGGTTCTTTATTCATCTTTCAAACTGCAAATGTAAGAAAAAATACTTACAGTCTTAAAGAGGGAAATACTAACTGTCTTAAAGAGGGAAATTGAAGCGTTCCTCTGGTCCGTAGTCAGCCGTAACACCATCAGCCTGACTGATGAAGCCGTCAATCAGATCGTCTGTTGAGAGACCGGTGACCTGGAAGTCATTTAAGTAGTATATAATGTGTTTGAGCTTTGGCTGACAGGATGAAGGGACCAGACACGGAGACTAGCGGAGGCTGGAAGCAAACCTATATAAATTAGCGGTGCCTACTATAAGTTCACAAATGCTCTTGCTAAACTACTGGTGTGTAATAACGGTGTTACCACTGGAACAGTAGCAGGAGGCGTCTTTGATGCAAGTAGAGGGGTGGTAGAGATGAATGTACAAGCTGACAATCACCATGACAACATGATTCAGGCCCCGTGAGCTACACCCAGCTGTGTTATGTGGTTGCAGCAGCAAAAGTTGGGAAGGGAAGGCAGGAGAGGGAAAGGATAAGCAAGAATGGACAGAGTAGGTAACGGAGCAAGATGATAGGGACGAAATAAAGATTATACGAGAAACGAAGAAATACGCAAGAGTAGGAGTTTCATGTTTTGGTAGGTTTATCACGTGCATAGGCTTTAGTCTAAGTTTTTGGGGGAGCCTTTCTATTATATAACTGACTTGGGAAGTGGTTCTGTTTGGCATTGTCATGTGCGGGTGATATATAGGAAGCTACACCAGACCTTGATACTATGGGTTACCCCTGTTGTGTGGGTGGGATTAGGAGTTACACCTGCCTTGTGTAGCGTGGCACGGCACAGACACTGTGTGTCAGTAGGTGAGGCTGAAAGCAATGTTACGTGGCACAGTTGGTGCCAAGTTGTTCCTTAGTAGATTTGTTTTATTTGGCTGAGGAATATTACATACCAACATGTCAGATGGTTTGTCAAAGAAGCGATTAGTAACCACCAGACTAAAATAAATGACAAAGGAAGCGGAAGTAGTGAAACATTAAAATTATGGGACGTTTTACTTTAGAAAGAAACATAATTTTACTGAAAATAAACAGGAAAAAAAATTAAACGAAGTTGTATTAATGGAAATTACTCTAGAGTAGCAAGACAGTAAGAAGATAGGGAAGGCAGGTGGTATTACTGGTAAAAAAAATCTAAAACAATGTTGGATTTTTTTTATTGAAGTAATACAGTACAATACTGATTAAAAATTACTGATCCAAATTGAGGAGGAACTTGGATCTCACTCTCAGTCAAGTGCCAGACCAACCAGTCCGCAATAGATGTGTTAACCAGTGGACTGCTAGCAGCAACAGCCTAGTTGAACAGACAACAGAAAAGCCTAACTCCAGGCTGGTCTGCGAGGGGAGAAGAAAAACTTGTGAAATCAGGCAGGTTCATCACAGGTACTTCACCATTTGATGAGACTTGGAAGAAAATTTCACAAGGTAATTAAGGGATTACGTTTAATAATAAAATAAATATTGCTGAAAAAGAACATAACGAAGAAACACTGCAGCGGCCTCTGCTGCTCCATGAAAGTAGATTTTTAGTACTTGCAAAAAGGACCAACAAGAGACCATAGATGGAAATTAAGGAAAATGGAGCCGAAGGGATATACCTTTTTTTTTGCATGTAGTGTTTTAGAAAGGAATAAATTGAAAGAGGAGGCAATAAGTGCTACAATCATTTGAAAATTTTCAATAATTATATGAATATGCAAAACAACCAGAGGGAGTTGAATGATAGCTCTATTCCTTTCCTGTTGCAATCAATACATCAAGAGCTTGCAATGTTGCATAAGTGAATGGGAAGTCCAAGTACTTTCAATCAGGGGAACGATTCTTGCTAGAATAGTTCACCTGAACAAAACTACTTGGACTTCCTACTCATGTGTTTGCAACATGATGTGTTTGCAACATGAAAAGAATATAGCTATCATTCAATTGTTCCTGTGGTTGTTTTGAATCTTTATCGCTTGTTTGCTATTATTGCTTATATGAACCTGCTAATGAAAACGGGACCTCATGAGTAAAACTCGTCTCTCGTAGCTACAAGAAGGTAATTACACGGGTGTCCTGGAGTCTACCTACCTGGAGGGTATTCCGGGGATCGGCGCCCCTGCGGCCCGGTCCATGATCAGGCCTACTGGTGGATCAGAGCCTGATCAACAAGGCTGTTCCTGCTGGCCGCACGTAGTCCAACGTACGAACCACAGCCCGGCTGATCTGGCACTGACTTTGGGTATCTGTCCAGCTCCCTCTTGAAGAAAAACCAGGGGTCTATTGGTAATTCTACTTATGGCTGGTGGGAGGCTGTTGAACAGTCTTGGGCCCGGACACTTATTGTGTTTTCTCTTAGTGTACTAATGGCGCCCCTACTTTTCACTGGGGGTATGTTGCATCGCCTGTCAAGTCTTTTGCTTTCGTAGGGAGTGATTTTTGTGTGCAGATTAGGGACCAGTCTCCAGAATCCTCCAGGTGTAGATTATGAGATCTCTCTCAGTGAGTACAAGTCAAGGTTTCTTCCAAGTGTTCCCAGTAGTTAAGGTGTTTGATGGAACTATATGTGCAGTAAAGGTTCTCTGTACATTCTCTAGATCTGCAATTTCACCTGCCTTGAATGGAGATGTTAATGTACAGCAGTATTCCAGCCTAGAGAGAACAAGTGATTTAAAAGGGTCATCATTGGCTTAGCATCTCTTGTCTTGAATGTTTTCATTATCCATCCTATTTAGTTTCCTCGCAGATGTGATAGTGGCACTGTTGTGATCCTTGAAGATGAGATCCTCAGACATTACCACTCCAGGTCCTTCACATTACTTTTCTGCTCTATTGTGTAATTATAGTTTGTAGTATACTCAGTTCTAGCTATTATTATTTCCTCCAGTTTTCCATAACGGAGAAGTTGGAATTTGTCTTCATTGAACATCATATTGTTCTCCGTTGCCCATTGGAAAACTTGGTTTATATCTTCTTGGAGATTTGCCGTGTCCTCAATGGATGACACACTCATGTAGATCCTAGTATCGTCTGCAAAGGATGATACGGTGCTATGGTTTACATATCTGTTTGTCTGATATGAGGATGAGGACCAAGATAGGGGGGAGTACTGTGCCTTGGGAACAGAGCTCTTCACTATGGCAGCTTTCTATTTAACTCTGTTTACCATTTCCTTTGTGTTCGATTTATTAGAAAGTTGAAGATCCATCTGTCTACTTTGCCAGTTATTCCTTTAACACGCATTTTGTGTCTATTACACCATGATCGCATTTGTCAAAGGCTTTTACAAAATCTGTGTATACTACATCTGCATTCTGTTTGTTTTCCAGTGCATCCAAGACCATATCATAGTGGTTTCCCGTAGTTGCGAGAGGCAGGAGCGACCTGCTCTGAACCCATGTTCCCCCGGATTGTGCAATTGTTGGGAATCCAAGTGGTTTGCAATCCTGTTTTTTAGAACTCTCTCAAAGATTTTTATGTTGGGGCGTTAGAGCTATTGATCTATAGTTCTTAGCTATGCTTTGCTGCCACCTTTATGGAGTAGGGCTATATCTTTTGTTTTTAGTGACTGGAATCTCACCTGTGTTTATGCTCATTCTCCATAGCATACTTAGAGGGGGTTTTTGCAGTTCTTAATGAACACAGAGTTCCACGAGTCTGGGCCTGGGGCTGAGTGCATGGGCATGTTGTCAATGGCTTTTCAGTCTAGTGGAGTTAGTTATGTCAGAAATTTTGGCATACATTGACAGGGTTTTGAAGCTCATTCATGAAAACATTATTTGGATTGTCTGTCTTTAGACTGATTAGTTTCTCTCTGGCTGAACACAGAGTCATATTGAGATTTCAGTATCTCACTCATTTCTTTGTTGTTTTTTCTGTGTAGGACCTCTTGTTTGAGAGGGGGCCCTATACTAGATGTGGTTTTTGCCTTGTTTTTGGCATATGAAAAAAAAATATTTGAATTTTTTCAATTTCACTAATTGCTTTTAGCTCCTCTTGTCTGTCCTGGATCCTGTGAGTCCTTTAACTTAAGCTCAATATTTTCCACTTCCCTGGTTAGCGCCCCTTTCCCTGTTTCAGATAATCTGGGATTCTTGAGGAGCTCAGTGATGATTCTTCGCCTTCTGTAGATGGAGCGTCTTCTCCAGTTTACTTTCTTCTTTTTTTTTGGGGGAATATGCCTTGAACATACTTCAGCTACCAGGAAGTTGATTTTTTTAAAGGGGGGGGGTTTGGGGTCCATTTCATTTAAGATATTTTCCCCCCAGGCAGACATAAAAATTTCAGGTAGGAAAAACGTTCGTGGTGGTAGTGGGGGGTTTTTGGTTTGATGGTGGTGGGGAAAGGGTTTGGGGGCGGTGGAGGTTTTGGGTGGGGATGGTGGTGCAAAAATTTGGGGGGGGTGGTGGTGGTAGGGGGTTGGTGGGGGAGATTTTTGGTGGTGGTAGGGATTGGTGGGGGAGATTGGTGGTGGTGGTGGTAGGGGGTTGGTGGGGGGATTGGTCCATTTCATTTTTTAAAAAATCTTTAACATGTTTCATTTTGGACATAGTTTACTGGGTCCCGGGGGTGTTCTTATTGTTGAAGATGAATTTGGGAAGGTATCCTATAGCGAAAAAATTTTTTGATCAGGACCCCTGTGTATGTAAGTCTGGCCTTGATTAGATTGTGATAAGAATTTGTGGTTTTTTTTCATTAATGGAAAAAGACTTGTAGTTGGAGACAGTGGCAGCTAGGGAAAAAGGAAAAGGGGGCGGCTAAGGGAGGGGGGGACTTGGGAAAAGGGGGAGGGGGGGGAGAAGGCAGTGAGAAGAGGCAGAGAGAGTAAAAGGTCGGGAAAAGGGGGTTTTTAATTGTTGGGCTATGGAAAAAAAAGCAGGGAGGGGGGGGGGGAAAGGGGAAAAAAGCAGGTCCCGGGGAAAAAAGAGGGGGAAAGGGAAACAGATGTAGGAAAGGGGGAAAGGGAAGGAGGCGGAGGCAGGGGGGGGGGGAGAGAGAGAGAGAGAGAGGGGTCGGAGGCACGGGGGAAAAAAAAAGAGGAGGCGGAGGCAGGGAGGGGGAAAAAAAAGACAGGAAAGGGGGGGAGAGGAGAGGAGGTAAAAGGAGGGGAAAAAGGGGGGGAGGAAGGCCCCGGGGGAGGGGGAAGGAGGCAGAGGAGGGAGGGGAAAGGAGGCAAAAGCAGGGGGAGGGGGAGGAGGCAAATTCAGGGGGAGGGGGGGAAAAAGGGGGGGGACAGGGAGAGGGGGTAGGGGAAAAAGAAAAAAGGGGGGGGCGAGGGGGGGGCAGCAGCAAGGGTGGTAGGGAGGGGAAAAACAAAAGGGGGGTTACTGCCATTTAAAAAAATTTTGTTAATTTTTTGGCTCTAACTTAATGGCAGGATGTTAATGAGGTTAGTGTATATTTTTAAACCCCAAATTTAAAAAAAATCGTATAGTCTTAACAAAGTTTTTAGTTTTAAGCCACGTTTTCCCCCCTTTCCCCCCCCCTCCTCTTTTGTCCCCCCTAATTAGGTCAAAGATGCAGCTGCTGTTTCGTAACCAAACCTGGAAATAAAAAGATGGGCAGAAAAGGTTCAAAGGATAGCTGTGTTATCTTCAGCAAGGATAACAAGAGGCCACAGGTGTAAAATATTTACCGGATACTGGGAAAATTTTTTTTGGAATGAGAGAGGTAGAAGAAAATGAATTGAAAGAGGTAGTAAGCCTGCAACCATTGTTAATTTTAAAGAAAATAATGAACATGAGAAAAAAAATAGGAAATTTAAAAAATAAAAATGAAGAAACATGTTTTTGCATCCATGTGAACTTTTTATTCTATTTTTGTGATCTTGTATTTGGTTGTTTTTTTTTCTTTTCCCAACACTGGGTGATGGTGGTGGGGGGGGAAACAGCAGCAACAGTTTTCGTCATTGTGCGCTCTGTTGCTGTGGGAATGGTCGGGGGATGAGAGCTGGGGTCTGCTGCATGGGTTATGAAGCACACCTGAAACATTCTTTATAAAACATAGTCGGAGAAAAGGGAAAACTACCAGTCCTGAGGGAGGGAGTGTTGGGGAGGGGAGAAAGGTGTTGGGTGCGTGGGGAAGGGGGGGGAGGTCTATCTACGTAGAGGCTTTCCCGGGGGCGCCCCCAGGGCCCCAGTCTTTGACCGGGCCCTTTGGGGTGCATGAGAATGAGGAGGTGTTGGGTGTGTTTGGATTATGGTGAGGTTTTGGGGGAGTCAGGATGAGGGAGGAGTTGGGTGAGTGGGATGGGGGGAGGGTTGGGTGATAGATTACCTGTTACCTGTATGGAAGAGTCTTACCCCCTTATACTTGTGTGTTCAGTGTTTTCCCCCCCGACAGTGGAGGTTTTTTGCACCCTGTTAAGCCTCTTGCTTTCATATGGAGAGTTTCAGTGTGATTTGGGACCAACCCCTCCAAAATTTTTTAAAGGGGAAAATTATGAGGCATCTTTTCTCCTAACGTTACAAGGAGTACAGTTCAGTGGACTTAAAGGGGGAAGGGAGAGGAAAAGAAGGGGTGGAAAGGAAAAGGGGGAGGAGAGGGATATATATGTTCAAGCATACAAAAACCCCTAGCCAATGTCCCAGCATGTGCAATGTACAGACCGCATTGGCAGAAAGCAGCCCGCATCATCATCATAAAAAATTTTTTACGCTTCAGCATAATGTCAGCATATAATTGTTGGTGACTTCAACCAACATCTTAATAATACAGGGGAATTTTGATAATTTTTGCAGTGTTTGAATAAAAAACTTTGTGATTTCCCCTCCCAAATCTCTGGCTCCTCCCTTGACCACAACACTGTCTTTGGTACTGAAGATTCCAACAGATCAAGGTGAAGAATCTCCACCCACAACCTGGCTCGGGAAAAGGGAAACTGGCTGCCCCTTTGCTCGAAACTTCCCGTCTCCGTTGTGCTCTTCCCAAGGTGACGTTGGTAACCAAGTGAATGCATTCATTGAACATATCCTTAATCCCCAATACAAAATATTCCCCGGGGGTTTGTGACGAAGCCTTCAGATCAGCCTTGGTTCGGCTTTTTTTGTCGAGAGGCCGCTACTGATAAGTACAAAGAAGGCTTGGAGAAGGAAAAAGGGCATCCCACTATCTAGAACGGGAAACCCTGCTTAGGCAAGTCTATAGACAAATGGAAGCCCAAAAGTGGGCCATCTCTAGATGGGAAGGTGACACAAAAGGAAACTGGCATTTAGGTGGGCCCAAAATTGGGGTCCTTGGACAAGGATCAACAAGGTTATTCACCTGATGACATCATTCCACCTCTAAATCGGCAGTTGGGACGTCTCTTTTAGCAGTCAGGAGAAAGCTAATCTTTTTTGCTGCCAAGATGGAATTTCCTGATCCAATAAGGGAACCTTTTTTCCCACCCAAGAACTGTTAAAGTTGTCAGAGGTGGGAATGAGGCAGGATGAAGTGTATCTTAAATTTCTGGACCATTGCGGGAGATGTGTAGAAATAGCAACACCTCTAACTTTCATCCATCAGCACTGCATAACTCATAAAAAGTGAGATACTGAAATCTCAATATGACTGTGTTCAGCGAGCCACTAATCAGTCTAAAGATAGACAACCCCAAATTTTTTTTTCACAATGAGCCTAAAAACCCTGCCAATGTATGCCAAATTTGAAAAAACCCCTAACTCCATAGATTTTGAAAAACCCATCGACAACATGCTCATGCACTCAGCCCCAGGCCCAGACTCGGAACTCTGTGTTTATTAATAATTGCAAAAAACCCCCTCTCAGGGGCCCTTTAAGTATGTTAGGGAGAATGAGCAATAGACACGGGTGAGATTAAACAGTCAATAAAAACAACGGATATAGCCCCACTCCATAAAGGTGACAGCAAAGCAGAGCTAAGAACTATAGACCAATAGCTTTAACGTCCCACATCATAAAAAAAACTTTGAAAGGTTCTAAGAAACAGGATTGCAAACCACTTGGACTCCCAAAAAATTTCACAATCCAGGGCAACATGGTTTCAGGCAGGGCTCCTGCCTCTCCAACTATTGGGCCATTATGATATGGTATTAGATGCACTGGGAAAAAAAACAGAATGCAGATGTAGTATACACAGATTTTGTAAAAGCCTTTGACAAGTGCGATCATGGTGTAATAGCACACAAAAAGCGTGCTAAAAGGGAAAAACTGGCAAAGTAGGGAGATGGATCTTCAACTTTCTAACCAATCGAACACAAAGAGCAGTGGTAAACCGAGAAACGGGAAACTGCCATAGTGGGGCTCTGTCCCACCAGGCACAGTAATCGCCCCTATCTTGGCCCCCATTCTCATATCAGACATAGACAGAGATGTAAACCATAGCACCTATCATCCCTTTTTAAAACGATACTAGGATCTGCATGGAGTGTCATCCATTGAGGACACGGCAAATCTAAAAAGATATAAACCCAAATTTTTTAATGGGTAACGGAGAACAATATGATGTTCAATGAAGACAAAATTCCCAAATACCTCCCTTAGGAAAACTGGAGTAAATAATAATAGCTAGGACTGAGTATACTACAAACTATAATCACACAATAGAGCAGAAAAGTAATGTGAAAGACCTTTTGGAATGTCTGAAGATCTCACCTTCAAGGACCACAACAATGCCACATCACATCTGCGGAAACTGATAGGATGGATAATGAGAACATTCAAGACAAGAATGCTAAGCCATTTGATCCTTTTTTAAATCACTTTTTCTCTGTTGGAATACTGCTGCCCTTTTAAAATCCTCATTCAAGGCAAGTGAAATTGCAGATCTAAGAATGTACAGAGAACCTTTTCTGCACGCTAAGTTCCATCAAACAACACTGGGAACGCCTGGAAGCATTGACTTGTACTCACTGGGGCGAGGGGAAAAGATATATCATAATTACACCTGGAAGATTCTGGTAATGGTCCTAATCCAACAAAAATCACTCCCTATGAAAGAAAAAACCTGGCAGGCGATGCAACATACCCCCCGTGAAAAAAGGGGCGCCACTGGTACACCAAAAGAAAACACAAAATGTCCGGGGGCCCCAAAACTGGTTCAACAGCCTCCCACCAGCCATAAGGGGGCATTGCCAATAGACTTCTTTTTTCTTTTAAAAGGGGGCGAACAGATACCAAAGTCTGTCAGATCACCAGGCTGTGGTTCGTACATTGGGGCTACGTACGGCCAGCAGTAACAGCCGATTGATCAGGCCCCCGATCCACCAGGAGGTCTGGTCGGACCAGGCCGCGGGGGGTCAGCAACTATGTAGTAGTTGTGTCAGTCATGACAAGATTCTTGAGACAATCTCACAGCAGATGACATCGCTTTCGACTACCATCCTCTTTTTTTGTGAATAGTTTTTAAAAAAGTCCTTTTTTTATTGTGTTAACGCTCTCCCTCGGCAGTCACTGGTGAATCCGGGACTGACCCCCAAAGTGGAGAGGTTTAAACATCACGTGAATCCAGTGACTGATGCCACATAGTGGAGGGTTTAAACAGTCACGGGGTAAACCCAGTGACTGACGCCAAAAGTGGAGAGGTTTAACAGCAGATCAGCAAAAAAGGCCCCTTTTTTGAAGCCATACGTGTAGTAGCCCCGGGGAAAGGGGGGTTTTGATAGAGGGCACCAGGGCTCAGGCAAAGCTGCAAATAGGAGTCACTCCCTTTGTGCCAAGCTTCCTTAGTTATTCCCAAAAATGTAGATCTCAAAACTTTTCCAAGGGAAAGTCAATGATGGCCTAGGCCCATGATGGTAATGCTGGAGCAGTGGTAAAAATGAATAGGAGTATTGGAACCCAGGGATAAAATTGATACCTTTTGGGGGAAATTTAAATTAACTTACTGTGTATAAATCCCCAAACAAGGGGGCCATAAGCTTACACCACTTAGATGTTAAAACTTGGCAAACGTTTCCCGAGCACAACAAATCGGGTTTAAACCCAATTCCCAAATTTTTTTCATCTGGTCACAAACACACAATTGGGTGATGAAAAACACAGCTGCGTCAATTTTCATTAAAACCCCTTTTTCGCCCCAAATTTTCCCCTTCTTG
>WNWK01020135.1:0-36407 GCA_009830355.1 Cherax destructor | reverse complement strand
GATTTAACAAAATGTACACTATTGATCGTTTAACCAGGTACTAATCCCTCTAGGATTTTCCAAGTGTATATTATCATGTATCTTTCTTGCCTTCTTTCCAGGGAATACAAATCAAGTAATTTAGGTGTTTTATCGCCCATCAGTGTAAAATGGGTACCAGTGTGTTAGTGGACTGGTGTGGGTCGCATCCTGGGACAAGGACCTAATTTGCGGGAAATGCTGAGCATAACAAGGGGCTTTCTATATAGTACTATGTCATTGATGTCAGCTATGGTCTGTATACCTTGTACATGTACTTGTAGTAAATATATTATTTATTATTATTATTATTATTTATGTGTGCAGTGATTTTAGGTATATGTTGAGCTCCCTCACGAATACAGCCAGGGTCTATTGGTAAATTATCTTGTTCGGCAGGAGATGCAACATTCCCCCGATGAAAAGCAGGGGCGCCACGAGTACACTGAGAGACAACTCAGTGTCAGGGCCCCAAGACTGTTCAACTGCCTACCAGCATACATGAGGAGGATTACCAATAGACCCCTGACTGTCTTCAAGCAGGCACCTAAAGTCAGTACCTGTGGGTTGTACGTCAGTCCGCATGCGGCCAGCAGTGAGAGCCTGGTTGATCAGACCCTGATCCACCATGAGGCCTGCTCCGACTGCGGGGGCGTTGACCCCCGGAACCCTCTCCAGGTAAACCCCCAAGACTGCATATGTTGGCCGAGACATACACAGCCCAGGGTACACATCCTCTGTATAATTGTTCTTATTAATTACATATGAACGACAAACACAGAAGTGATAGAATATAACGACTAACATTAATATCTGTTGTATCATCATTAAGAGGAATTAAAAATTCCCTAAAAAAATTTAGTTAAGTAACTATTCTTGCTGGCCAGTTAGTTACGTATAAATTAAAGGGGCTGTGTATATAAGTCAAACTTTTTGAAGAATATATTAACAGTATCGCATATAGAATATAAATTTTCTAGAATTTCAAAATATTGGTAAAAACGTTTATTAAATTTGCTCTTACTAATATTACTTTATTTTATCTTAAAACAAACAGATGATAATTTTAATAAATAGCAGATAATTCATAATTTATAAGTACTTTTTTAAATTTGTAATATTTAAACATAAACTAAACTAATATAACAAGTACGTTTATTTAGGCAGAGGAACATATGTGAAATACCAAGGATAACCCAAATGTTACTATGTATGATATTTGTACTTATGTATACCTATGTATAAATAACCTTACCTAATTAGGTACAAGTGCACATAAATACAGTTACACAAATTATCATACATAGTATCAAATATATAAATCCTAGGCCGGGTCACCATCTGGAAAAGATGGGGACAATTCAGGAAGATCCACCATGCCCAGCCCTTTTAGGGCAGGGTAGGTGCCAAAGCTGGAGCTTGCTACCATCTGCAGCTCGCAAGACTGCCCTTCCCGTCAGCCTCCCTGGGGCGGGGAAGCTGGCAGACCAGAGAGGCCTAGCTTCTCCCTACGAGCCCCGTGCTGGTGGGGAATGTGGCTAGGCCAGGAGACAGTTGGTCCCAACGATGAGGGGGTACTTGTACCTCCTCCCATTTGAGACATAGGTCTCTGATACTCCCACGGCAGGGAGCCGGGCTGGGAGAATTCCCGGCGAATCAACACCTCCTCCTCCTCCTGGGGACAATTAAAACCACTCAAAATGGTTATAAATGACATTCTGCAGTTCAATTTCGACTGTGATTACACGTTTCCTCAATCACGCGGCCATTATACTCACGGTCAAACCACTCAGAGAGGTTGGAAGAACGATCACATCAGGTCCACCCAAGCTGCTGTCTAGGCGGCTGAGGAGGCCAAAATAATAATAGTATACGTAATAATAATAATTTTATTTCTAAAAGTACATGTACAAGGTATACAGATTATAGCTGACATCAATGACATACTACTATATAGAAAGCCGCTTTTTATCCTTAGCATTTCCCACAAATTAGGTAAGTTTTGTCCCAGGATGCGACCCACACCAGTCCACTAACACCCAGGTACCCATTTTAAACTGATGGGTGAACAGGGACAGCAGGTGTCTTATGGAAACACGTCCCTAATGTTTTCCAGCCGCACCGGAGATTTGAACCCTGGACCTCAGTGTGTGAGCCGAGAGTGCTAGCGATACAAGATACAATATGTTTTATAAGACTGTACAAAGCTTTTTACATACGTACTTAGAAAATAAATATACCCCAGCATACATTGATCTTCCCAGTATCCACTGATATACCCCAGCATCCACTGATCTACCCCAGCATTACCAGATATATCCCAGCATTCTCTGGTCTACCCCAAAATCCACTGTTCTATTCCAGAATTCACTGATCTACCCCAGCATCCAGTGATCTACCCCAGCATCCAGTGATCTACCCCAGCATCCAGTGATCTACCCCAGCATCCAGTGATCTACCCCAGCATCCAGTGATCTACCAGCATCCAGTGATCTACCCAGCATCCAGTGATCTACCCCAGCATCCAGTGATCTACCCCAGCATCCAGTGATCTACCCCAGCATCCAGTGATCTACCCCAGCATCCAGTGATCTACCCCAGCATCCAGTGATCTACCCCAGCATCCAGTGATCTACCCCAGCATCCAGTGATCTACCCCAGCATCCAGTGATCTACCCCAGCATCCAGTGATCTACCCAGCATCCAGTGATCTACCCCAGCATCCAGTGATCTACCCCAGCATCCAGTGATGTACCCCAGAATCAGTGATCACCCCAGCATCCAGTGATCTACCCCAGATCCTTGATCTACCAGCATCATGATTTCCCATCTTGAAGATGTTTTTCCTCCATTATTACAGCCAGGTAATAATTATAATAATTTCAGGGAGAAATAATTGTATAAAACATATTGATGATGCTTAGTTTAATTTGAATTATATAATATTAATAACCCAAAGGTTTCCAAAATTATTCTACTTTATTTATATTATATATTCTTCTGTTGTTGTTGTAGGTTCGCCGGTACAACCGGCCCAGGTCTTCTCCAAATGGTGATGGTGGAGATGTTGATTCGCCTGGAATTCTCTCTGCCCGGGTCTATTCCAGATGGCGACCCGGCTCCGGCTCCCTGTTGTGGGAGTATCAGAAACCTATGTCTCCCATGGGAGGAGGTAAAAGTACCCCCTCATCAGTGGGACCAACTGTCCCCAGGCCTAGCCACATTCCCCAGCTGCACGGGGCTCGTAGGGAGAAGCTAGGCCTCTCTGGTCTGCCAGCTTCCCTGACGGGAAGGGCAGGCTTGTGAGCTGCAGATGGTAGCAAGCTCTAGCCTTGGCACCTACCCTGCCCTAGAAGGGCTGGGCATGGTTATCGACGGGAGTATCAGAGACCTATGTCTCACATGGGAGGAGATACAAGTACCCCCTCAACGTTGGGACCAACTGTCTCCAGACCTAGCCACATTCCCCACTAGCACGGGGCTCGTAGGGAGAAGCTAGGCCTCTCTGGTCCTCCATCTTCCCTGAGGAAAAGGGCAGTCTTGCGAGCTGCAGACAGTAGCAAGCTCAAGTTAGCCTTAGCCAACTGACGTGCCACCTGCAACCTTGAAGAAGGGTTGTGGAGGCGTCTTCTCCCATCCATCCTTCTTTGAGCACTCGTAGAGGACCTCGTACATTGTGCCCAAAAATCAGCTCAAATGGACTGTACCCTGTAGACTCTTCCACAGTTTCTCTCATTGCAAATAGCAACAGAGGAAGTGATTCATCCCAGTCTGTAGGAAAATGCTTGCAAAATGTTCTCATCATTGTTTTTAACGTCTGATGGAATCTTTCCAAGGCGCCTTAGTACTGTGAATGATAGGCAGTGGATAGGTTATGAACTATTCCCAGCCTTGTTAATGCTTCCCTAAATGCTTTGGCAGTGAAGTTAGTACCTTGATCCCTTTGAATAGATTTAGGAATTGCAAAGCAAGAGATAAACTTAGTTAAGGCTTTAAGGATTGCTTAAGTGTTTATACTGCACATAGGAACTGCCTCTGGATATCTGGTTACTCTATCCATGATTGTGAATAAGTAATGATTTCCAGACTTAGCCTTAGGTAGTGGACCTACACAATCTATTATTAATTCTGAAAAAGAGTCTCCATTAGCAGGAATGGGATGGAGAGGTGTAGGTTTAATGGGGTGTCCAGGTTTCCCTACCTGCTGACATTCTGGACAACAGCGAATATGATTCTTTACATCTTGCCTTAACTTTGGCCAAAAGAACTCTTTTAATATCCTATATTTAGTTTTGGTAATTCCCAAATGGCCTCCTAAAGAAGAGCTATGGGATATATTTAAGATATGAGACCTAAAGTTTTTTGGGAACTACTAATCTATCTGTTTGCTGTCTTCCCTCCACCTCCTTACCAGTTTCAGTGCAGACTAAGTAATTATTTTTAAGAAGATATTTGATCGGGTGACCTGAAGTGGATTTACCCATGGCTGCCTCAAAATCGGAGTATAGTGAGGAGTCTTTTCGTAAAGGGTCAGAAAATACTGCTCCTCCAAAAGCTTCTAACAGAACTGAGGACTACAAAGAGGTTTGTTCAGAAAGGGGAAGTTCTCCCTCTCTTATAAGTGAGCAATATGCTCCAGTATCCCTAAAGGTTCTAATTTCCATTTTCTCTGAATGTTCCTGAAGGTGGAGGAGGTGTTGATTCACCTGGAATTCTCCCAGCCCGGGTCTTTACCAGATGGCGACCCGGCTCCGGCTCCCTGGTGTGGGAGTGTCAGAGACCTATGTCTCCCATTGGAGGGGATATCCCTCAACGGCGGGACCAACTGGCCCCAGGCCTAGCCACATTCCCCACCAGCACGAGGCATGGAGGTAGATGGATGCTAGGCCTCTGGTCTGCCACCTTCCCTAACAGGAAGGGCAGGCTTGTGAGCTGCGGATGGTAGCAAGCTCCAGCCTTGGCACCTACTCTGCCCTAAAAGGGCTGGGCATAGTGATCGACCTGTTCCTGAAGGGATACATAACAAGTGCTATAGTAGGGGGCCATCCCCTTCTCTACTTCTTTTTGGGTCATATCATTAGGGACATCATAAATTTTCCCTAATGGTTTGGGTTTATTTGGGCAATTGGGCCTGATGTAGCCAGGTTTATTACAATTGTAACATACCATCTCAGTTTTTACTCTGGCACCTCGTTGATTTTGTGGCTTACGCCACTCTGGATACTGCCGCCTCGAATCACCATGGTGATTTAGTTGGCTGCTGACGAGATTCACTTTCATCTTGACCTTTAGTTCTCCACTCAGGAACTTTTCTTTGATGATCTCTGCTCATACCAGGCTGTTGAGGAAAGAGATAAGACCGCTCGGACAAGGAGCGGTTAGTTTAAAAGTATCAGCCAACCTGGCTGCTTCCAATGCAATAGCCAATGAACATATTGAAGGAAGACTTGAACCTCTGGACTAACAGACTCCAGCAGGTTGTCCACCAAGAGGAGCTGTACCAAACTATCAAAATCAACGACACCGCTTGCCTTGTACCACTTTGTAAAAGCCCTGGTTTGCTGTCTTACAAAGTCAACGTAAGACTGACCCAGCTGCCTTCTGCTGAGTTTGAATTCTTTCCTATACTTGGCAGGAATACATTGATAAGCCCCAAGAACAGTGGTTTTCACAATGCGATAGTTACCAAAGTCATCATTACCAAGGATGGACGTAAACTCTTGTGCCTTACCAAACAACGCAGTATGCACCAGTGACGCCCAATGAACCTCAGACCACCCTAAAGCTCGAGCCTGGTTTTCAAATGCTTCGAAAAACGAGGAACAAACTGTACTGCCCTTTGCAAATTGAAGTCATCTACAGTCTGATGGAACTGCCTTCTCTCCTTCTCTCTATCAAACTCCTCCTTAGCAAATGCATGCTGTTCTTTAGTTTGTTCAAGAGTGAGTCTGGCTAACTCAAATGCCAATGAACCAGACTCACCTGTAGATAACCCCACACCTGAGACTTCACGAAACTGCTGGTTTTGCTCAAGAGTTTTGTCTCTCCCATTACTTTGTAGATACCTTAATGATGATTTACGGTTAACAGCTCCTGTAGCGGGAGAAACATGAGTCTGATATGCCATAGTTTCAGTTTGTAGTTTACTCCTTATAATATCACGCAGCTGTGCAGCAGTAAGGGTGCGTTGATATTCAATACCAACAGAACGAGCGATACGCCAACAATGCTGTAGAGAGAAGTTTGGGCAACTTTAGTAAGTGAACTCAGACACTAATCGTCTGACTCGAATAGGTGGCATTAACCTCAACAACATGCAGTAGCGTATGCACGGTACGACTGCAGGATACACATGATAGCAAGGCTGACACAATAACAAAGCCAATATGCACAACAATACAAGCTGACACCAATACAAGCCAAATTGCAGAATACTCACAATAGCAAGGCTGACCTATCGAAGTGAATGCAAGATGAGACACAAAATTCGTGAAGCGTTGGCAAAGCGTAAGCAATGCCAGATAGCAAGCTATCTAATACAAGACTAGTCCTGCTCCAACTCAACTCTAGGCTCAACTTCTGCTCTAAGTCTCCAAATTCAGCTCCGGACTAGGTTACCCATATTACAACCTCAGGTTTTAAGGCTGTTATCCTGAGTGTAAAGGGAGCTTGGAGCAAAGAAACACAGAAGAAAATGCTATGAATTGTATTTCCTTCACCAAGCAATTATATATGATTTTTGTATTTTCCTTCACCAATTATATTATAAGGCTTTGTACAAGTATGTACACAATATACAGAGAGATAAGTATTAGTGCACACCACGGTAGTCAAGGCAAAACAGCAGCCAATAGACAGTGACAACCGTACAACAACCAGCTCAATGCAAGAATGACAATGGCAAATATGCGAGTGGTATCCACGTCACCTTTCCTATTGCCAGATCTGCATTATCATTGGCTGAACCAAGTCGTTGATTTGGTGATGGGGCCCCATCACCAAACCCTTAACGATTGTTTGCTGGTTGGAGGGGAGCCTTTGTGGGTGTGTTTAACATGCTCATAATAAAGGGTACATACTCTTTGCATGCAACACTTTCCGATCAGAGCCAAGAGGAAAACTTACTTGCTGTCACTTCGAACACCATCCCTTCAAGAGTGTAAGGCAGTGACTAGCTTGTTTGTTCCCCCCTCTTTCCCCCTCCCCCATCCTCCCCATCCTCACCCCACCTGAACAATGACACTGACACACACACACACACTATTCACACTACTGTCCTTCTGTCTTTCCTATCTTCTTCTTTTTCGGCAACTTCGCCTTTGGTGACTTAACACTTAACATTTTGACAATCCGGTAGCCCGTGTGTGTTTTTTTTAAATACGGCCGATCTTTGCCTTGGGCCCTGTTCCCCTCACTGCTCGAGGGTAGGCTGTCTCCCTCACTGCTCGAGGGTAGGCTGTCTCCCTCACTGCTCGAGGGTAGGCTGTCTTAGGGACGGACCTTCATAAGTCAGCTGACTTAGGATGTTTAGGATTGACACAAAGGCAAATTTTCTTCTTTTTAAGGCAACTTTTCTGTGTCTGATGTAACTTTCTGGGCATCATGACGAGAATACTAGTAAGAATACGTGTCCCAGACAATCAGAAGTCTGAGAAAGAAATACCTGAATGTATTTGTACAGATTCCACTGTTACTCCAGTATATCTCTTTCAAACTGACTCTGGTGCAGTACTTCCCCTCTCTTCTGAAGAGGAGTTACTCCAGTTACTCAAGAATGATGTTCTTAATAAATTACATAATCTGGGTAACATCCCCATTCCAGGTGACAGCTATCAAGCACAACGAACTGTCTTTGTGGCAAGAATAAACAGTTTAATGAGAGATGTTCTGCACAGGAACTTATTGAAGAAATTATTCAGGAGAATTCTGAATTTAAGGTGATTAAGGCGTATGAATTTACTAAGCCTTCCAGCATACAAGAAACATTAAAATTAACTCTAGAGACACCAGAAGATGCCAAATTCCTGTGTCAAAATGGTTTCAAATGCTTTGGCACCAGATGTACTCCAGATCAAATCTCCATAGAGAGGTTTGTCAATGTCATGCAGTGATTTAAGTGTTATGGGTTTGGACATAACACTAATAAATATAGCAGACAAACACCACTTGCAGTATATGCCCTGGTGAGCATGTTTTTAGGGATTGTACTAACAGAACCAAACCCAGGTGTGTCCTTTGCGATGGGGAACATCATGCTGTTTCCCCAAACTGTCCTGCTCGAAAAGATACAATCCATAGAAATCTAGATGCAAAGAAACAGTCAACCCCTAAGACAACCACTCCCCAAGCACCTCCAACATTGTCCCAGGCTTCGTTTCCTAGTCTCCCTGGATCTGGTGGGACTCCTCCTGCCACCTCTACCAGTTCCAATGTGTGGACTTCTGTTCCTCCTGCTGTGCCACACTCTGCCCCTAATATACAGCTAGCTCCAGGGCCATCATCACTCCCCATGTCTCCGGAGACCTCCGAAGATTTTGAGAGAAGAGGTTCCCTTATATTCTTGTTGGATAAGGAGATTGCAGGTAACAATGTTAAACTCTGTTTCTCTATTTTCAATGACTTGTTAGTGGCCAATGAGATCAGTCCCATAATAATCCCAAATAATGTGCAGTTGATTATGGACCAATCTTCTCAAGATAGGAAGTACATGCCCTCCACTCCCCCCAAAAACGCGCAACCTTTATCCCACAATCAAAGCTCTACCGTAATGACAGACCCAGTAACAACTCAGCCCACTACACTACTACCTAACCATGCACTAGCGCCAGACACTGGGGTACAAACAACCGCTACTGAAGCTGACACTGTAGTCCAAGTACCTTCCTAGGGTTCTCCAATTGGACTCTCTCATTTACCTTTGGAGTACCACTGTCTCCCGTAACACATGTGGTGCCTATGCAACCTGAACCTGAGACAACCCCACTTCCGTTGTCAGTTGATGACTCTGACACATCTGTTGATATCACCAACTCCAGTGAGGAAGGGGAAATTGTCGGTACGCAGGATGCTACTCAGAATTACACTCCTCGAGTAGGGAAAGCTTGCAATCAAACTGTCCCTGTATTCTCAGACAAAAACAACCCTCTGTCCGCAGCAAACGTGCAAACTATAAGAAATAATGGGGATTACAATTTTCCAACTTAATATTCAATATTTCTTTAACAACCGGTACCTCCTCGACGTTGAATTACACAATTACAACCCTGACATCATCCTCCTAAATGAGACAGCTGCAAGGGAGGACAAACACATAAAGTTGCGTGGTTACTCTACTGTAGAGAAATCGAGAGGACTCCACAGTGGGGTGGCCATCCTAGTTAAACTAGGGGATGCCTTTCGTACCATACATATTGATGTAGACTCCATTCTTGCAATAGAACTGACGTCCTCATATGGTCAATTAATAGTTGGAACTGTCTATTTTCCTCCTAGATAGTCTTATATAGAGTTCATTCCCCTCCATGGGATACTGAGAAGGAATGTTCCCACTATTATCGCTGATGATTTTAACGCCCATCACCTCGCCCTCTTCAACTGTGGAGCCGGACATCCGCTGGGTGATTTAAAGGGTCAACAACTATTTAATATCTTGACAGCGTGACACCTCTCATTTCTGCGCCCTTTCTTTCAGTCATATGCAGGCCCTCGTCCGGGGACACCTAATATAGTCTTGACAATTAGATTGCGACCTCTACCATTGCAGGGTCTCCCCTGGTGGCAACGTGGGTTCCTACCACTTCCCTGTTATCATGACTCTGCAGGCATCGCCGTTTAGGAAACTCACTCCTCTGAAACTTAACCTAAATTCTCTAGGATTTGACCTGTTCAGGGACTACCTGGCCCATGACGATACAGTCTCGCTTGATGGCCAGCCTTTAGCTGCAATTGACGAAGCATTACACTCCTTGTACGAACGAATAATAGAGGCAACTCATGCAACTTGTCAAAAAACTACATCAAAGCTCTACCAACAATATAAACCTACTAGAGAAATTAGAGACTGCATGAAGAATTATCAGAGGGAATGTGGCAGGCACCACCTCACCAGTCAGCCCACACGGGCTGTACTGCAGAGGCTGAGGAGAGAGTTAATTACCCTGATCTCACAGCATAAGAGAGAGTTATGGGAATATCTTGTTCTTCAAGCTAACCAGTATAAACGTCAACCTGCAAAGTTCTGGAGCAAGATCCACCAGCTTTTAGGAGCCAAACATAAGGCTTCCAGTTATCTTACATATTCCTTTACTGACCACAAGATCAAGCCAATCTGATGGGTGAGGTGTGGGAAGATTCTCACACACAATGCCAGTAGAAAATTCAGTAACACCCGTTATCAATGGGTCAATAACACCCACTATCAATGTGTCAATGCCTGGAGGGACGATAACCAAGCTGATCTCCACCCGCTACCTTCAATTGACATATCTACTCTTGAGGACGACCATCCTCTTACAAGACCAATTTCCCTCAGAGAGATGTGTCAGGTTCTCGGCAGAATTACATAATAAAGCCCCTGGTCTATCAGGCATAACTGTCAGACAAGTGAAGTTCTTACCTAGGAATTACAAGGAGTCTCTAGTCAATATCTTTAATGCCATCTTGGCCTCGGGACACTTTCCAGTTGCTCTTAAGACAGTGAATATGATATTTATTGCTAAACCCAACAAAGACAACCATAAACCTAATAACTATAGACCTATCTCGTTACTTGAGGTCACCGGTAAAGATCTTGAGAAAATAATAGATTAAACTATTACATGGAATACAATCACCTTTTCACTGAGAAACAGTTTGGATTCCGAACCCACAGAGGAACCCAACATGCTATAAATATAAACCATACCACGGGTGGTGTTTGAACCCGCGGTCAGAGTCTCAAAACTCCAGACCGTCGCGTAAGCCACTGGGCCAGCTAGCTTCAATAAGATTCATCCAACTAGGTATATTTCTACACTATAGGAAGGTTAGCATAGGCAATCGTGTCGTCATTACGATTTCGTGAGTTATGTTGACGGCTTTGAAGGGAACTTGAGCTAGACTTCGTCACGGCCATGCTAGCGGGAGATTCGTCTGTAAAAACTTGCATTTGTTGACACAGTGGTTCCTATGCTAACCTTCCTATGGTATAGAAATATACCTAGTTAGATGAATCTTATTGAAGCTAGCTTTCCCAGTGGCTTACGCGACGGTCTGGAGTTTTGAGACTCTCTGACCGCGGGTTCGAACCCCACCCGTGGTATGGTTTGTTTGCAATCGTTATTAACTTATTTATTAACACATCGGCCGATTCCCACCAAGGCAGGGTGGCCCGAAAAAGAAAAACTTTCATCATCATTCACTCCATCACTGTCTTGCCAGAGGGTGCTTTACACTACAGTTATAAAACTGCAACATTAACACCCTCCTTCAGAGTGCAGACACTGTACTTCCCATCTCCAGGACTCAAGTCCGGCCTGCCGGTTTCCTGAATCCCTTCATAAATGTTACTTTGCTCACACTCCAACAGCACGTCAAGTATTAAAAACCATTTGTCTCCATTCACTCCTATCAAATACGCTCACATGCTTGCTGGAAGTCCAAGCCCTCGCACACAAAACTTCCTTTACCCCCTCCTCCAACTTTTCCTAGGCCGACCCTACCCCGCCTTCTCTCCACTACAGATTTATACACTCTCGAAGTTATTCTGTCTCATTCCAGTCTCTCTACATGTCCGAACCACCTCAAAAACCTCTCCTCAACTCTCTGGATAATAGTTTTGATGATCCCGCACTTCCTCCTAATTTCCAAACTCCGAATTCTCTGCATTATATTCACACCACACATTGACCTCAGACATGACATCTCCACTGCCTCCAGCCTTCTCCTCGTTGCAACATTCATCACCCATGCTTCACACCCATATAAGAGTGTTGGTAAAACTATACTCTCATACATTCCCTTCTTTACTTCCATGGACAAAGTTCTTTGTCTCCACAGACTCTGAAGTGCTCCACTCACCCTTTTTCCCTCATCAATTCTATGATTCACCTCATCCTTCATAGACCCATCTGCTGACATGTCTGCTCCCAAATATCTGAATACATTCACCTCCTCCATACTCTCTCCCTCCAATCTGATATCCAATCTTTCGTCACTTAATCTTTTTTGTTACCCTCATCACCTTACTCTTTCCTATATTCACTTTCAATTTTCTTCTTTTACACACCCTACCAAATTCATCCACCAACCTCTGCAACTTCTCTTCAGAATCTCCCAAAAGCACAGTGTCATCAGCAAAAAGCAATTGTGACAACTCCCACTTTGTATTTGATTCTTTATCTTTTAACCCCCCACCTCTTGCCAAGACCCTCGCATTCACTTCTCTTACAACCCCATCTATAAATATATTGAACAACCACGGTGACATCACACATCCTTGTCTAAGGCCCACTTTTACTGGGAAATAGTCCCCTTCCCTCCTACACACTCTAACTTGAGCCTCACTATCCTCATAAAATCTCTTCACTGCTTTCAGTAACCTACCTCCTATTCCATACACATGCAACATCTTCCACATTGTCCCCCTATCCCCCCTATCATACGCCTTTTCCAAATCCATAAATGCCACAAAAACCTCTTTACCCTTATCCAAATACTGTTCACCTATATGTTTCACTGTAAACACTTGGTCTACACACACCCTACCTTTCCCAAAGCCCCCTTGTTCATCTGCTATCCTGCTTTCTGTCTTACTCTTAATTCTTTCAATAATAACTCTACCATACACTTTACCAGGTACACTCAACAGACTTATTCCCCTATAATTTTTGCACTCTCTTTTGTCCCCTTTGCCTTTATACAAAGGAACAATACACGCTCTCTGCCAATCCCTAGGTACCTTACCCTCTTCCATACATTTAATAAATAATAGCACTAACCACTCCAAAACTATATCCCCACCTTCTTTTAACATTTCTATCTTTATCCCATCAATCCCAGCTGCCTTACCCCCTTTCATTCTACCCACTGCCTCACGAACTTCCCCCACACTCACAACTGGCTCTTCCACACTCCTACAAGATGTTATTCCTCCTTGCCCTATACACGAAATCACAGCTTCCCTATCTTCATCAACATTTAACAACTCCTCAAAATATTCCCTCTATCTTCCCGATACCTCTAACTCTCCATTTAATAACTCTCCTCTCCTATTTTTAACTGTCAGATCCATTTGTTCCCTAGGCTTTCTCAACTTATTAATCCCACTCCAAAACTTTTTCTTATTTTCAACAAAATTTGTTGATAACATCTCACCCACTTTCTCATTTGCTCTCTTTTACATTGCTTCACCACTCTCTTAACCTCTCTTTTTCTCTCCATATACTCTTCCGCCTTGCATCACTTCTACTTTGTAAAAACCTCTCATATGCTAACTTTTCTCCCTTACTACTCTCTTTACATCATCATTCCACCAATCGCTCTTCTTCCCTCCGCACCCACTCGCCTGTAACCACAAACTTCTGCTGAACACTCTAACACTACATTTTTAAATCTACCCCATACATCTTCGACCCCATTGCCTACACTCTCACTAGCCCATCTATCCTCCAATAGTTCTTTATATCTTACCCTAACTGCCTCCTCTTTTAGTTTATAAACCTTCACCTCTCTCTCTTACTTACTGCTTGTAATTTACTTGTATCCCATCTACCTTTTACTCCCACTGTAGCTATAACTAAAAAGTGATCTGATATATCTGTGGCCCCTCTATAAACATGTACATCCTGATGTCTACTCAACAGTCTTTTATCTACCAATACATAGTCCAACAAACTACTGTCATTACGCCCTACATCATATCTTGTATACTTATTTATCCTCTTTTTCTTAAAATATGTATTACCTATAAGTAAACCCCTTTCTATACAAAGTTCAATCAAAGGACTCCCATTATCCACAATTACTCTCTCACTTGGTTCAAAAGTTCCTATACATATGCTTAACATCTCCCAAAATCTCTCTCTCTCCTCTACACTCCTCTCTTTTCCAGGTGCATATACGCTTATTATGACCCATTTTTCGCATCCGACTCTTATTTTAATCCACATAATCCGTGAATTTACACATTTATATTCCCTCTTCCTCTTCCATAACTGATCCTTCAACATTATTGCTACCACTTCCTTAGCTCTAACTCTCTCAGATACTCCTGACTTAATCCCATTTATTTCTCCTCACTGAAACTCGCCTACCCCCTTCAGCTTTGTTTCGCTTAGGGCCAGGACATCCAACTTCTTTTCATTCATAACATCGGCAATCATCTCTTTCTTATCATCCGCACTACATCCACGCACATTCAGACAACCCAGTTTTATAAAGTTTTTCTTCTCTTTTTTAGTAAAAGTGTACAGGAGAAGGGGTTACTAGCACATTGCTCCCGGCATTTTCGTCGCCTCATACGACACGCATGGCTTACGGAGGAAAGATTCTTTTCCACTTCCCCATGGACAATAGAGAAAATAAAAAGAAGAGCTATTAAGAAAAAGAAGAAAAACCTAGATGTGTGTATGTATATATATGCATGTGTATGCCAGTGTAGTGTGACCTAAAGTGTAAGTAGAAGTAGCTAGATATACCTGTTATCCAGCGTGTTTATGAGACAGAAAAAAGACACCAGCAATCCTACCATCATGTAAAACAGTTTCAGGTTTCTGTTTCACAGTCACCTGGCAGGACGGTAGTACCTCCCTGGGTGGTTGCTGTCTACCAACCTACTAATCGTGTCATTACGATTTCGAGAGTCATGATATAAATATAATTTTCGATGCTGTTGTCATCCTGCGGAAACAGAACAATCTTGCCCTAATTGCCACCAGGGATGTACACAAACTTTTGACAGCTGTGGCATGATGGACTCATTTTTAAATTGGTCGATCTACCTGACCACAACTGGACCTTTCTCCGATTTATATACAACTTCCTATCAAACATAAAAATCATTCCTACCTTTAATGGTAAAACAGCGGAGACATTTGCACCTACAGCTGGAGTACCACAGGGCTCGTGTCTTAGCCCGATATTATTCAACATTCATGTCAACGATCTCCCTCAACCTAAGTTTAATGATACAATTATCACTCAATTTACTGATGATGTTATCCATGTAGTTTCGTCCACCTCTGTCACAGGAAGATATAAGTATGAAAGAGTTATTGAAAAACTGAATACTGAACTACGTAGAACAGAGAACTGGGAGAGGAAATGGCGTATCACGACCAACCCAGACAAAGTCCTTATCAGCACCATTGGTTGTTTTTCCTCAACCATCGAAGACAAGGGAGGTATCTCCATCAGAGGTACACCTATAATTATTAGAAACCCTAACAAGATCCTGGGCTATGAGATAGACAGACTATTTCACTTCACATCTCATGTCACCAAAAAGATAAATTTAGCCAAAGCCTTAACACTATACAGGTATAATCCAGCCCCAGCCCACGTCTAGAAGCACCTGTATAAGATGATGATAAGACCGTTGCTTGAATATCCATGTGTATCTTTGGCATTAACAACCAAAACCAATATGCTCCAGTTACAACCTGTCCAGAATATGGCACTCTGTTTCATCACAGGCATCAGGAGGAGAGATGACATAGTTGCAGTGAATGTTAGGCTTAATCATCTGAAGAAAAGATAATTATATGCCATCCAAGACATGCATATTCCTGACAGAGAACATCCTCCCTATTTTGCAAATACCACGACTACATTATTAATGCACCTTCCCACAGAACCCAGCAAATGACCCTCCAACAGAGAGTGGGAAGATTTATACACAAGGATGATTTCCGAAGACCGAGGATCCTGAGCGACCTCCCAGAAGATCCAGATGACTGGACAACACCAGAACCTCTGCCACAATTTATGGTGATTTCTCTTATTACTTACCAGCCATTACATTTAACCATGTAACATCAGAAACTGCATCACTGTTGGACACCACCTCTGCATAAGCTGTGCCAGTAACTCCAGTAACAGTCGACACATCACTCCCCTAGTTATCGCCCTTTCCAGCCCACGTCTCGCTATTGAAAAACAAAACAAACCCAAAAAACAATTGCACTTCGTTTATCCCTTACCAACACAGAATCATGCAGTTATACCCTTGTTATACCTGCGTGACACTGTTGGGTGTTATACCTGCGTGACACTGTTGGGTGTTATACCTGCGTGACACTGTTGGGTGTTATACCTGCGTGACACTGTTGGGTGTTATACCATATTGAATTATATTAAACTCTTTCATACCACTTGACACATACATGTATAATGCACCAAAGTGGTTGAGTCACTTACCTTTATTACTCTCCCTCCCCTCCCCCCTCCTCCCTCTTTCCCACATTTCCATCCTTACCCATCCTTCTTCCTTCCCCATCCATCCTTACCCATCCTTCTTCCTTCCCCATGTGACAAATGGTTTTGAAAACGGACAAGTTGCAGATTAAGACACTTAAGCAACATTGGGAATCTTTATTGAAAGAACGTTTCGCCACACAGTGGCTTCATCAGTCCAATACAAAGTAGAAAGTTGTAAGGAGAGGAGAAGTTTGAGGTAATCAGTCCCTCGGCCTGGAGTCGACACTTGTCCAACCTTTGGACGAAGACCTACTTCGACTAGTGGATGGTACCACTATGACCCCGCCTCCTCCTGCTTCGCTTCACCTGACTACAGTATATAAGCCACTTATAAGGCCCTATGCTACACTTTCTACAAGATTGATGGACTGAACACATCAACTCAAGGCCGAGGGACTGATTACCTCAAACTCCTCCTCTCCTTACAACTTTCTGATTTGTATAGGACTGATGAAGCCACTGTGTGGCGAAACGTTTCTTCAATAAAGATTCCCATATGTTGCTTAAGTGTCTTAATTTCCTTCCCCATCTTACCAAAGCTCTGGTCTAATAAGTTCAAGCCGCTGGAGGGCGAAACGTCTACAATAATGATACCCAGATGTTTCACCTGTGTATAATTTTCATCATATCTCAGTGTATATATACTGAGAGGTGTATATAAGTGTAGATACACTGATATATGTATATATCTAAGAGTATATACACTCAGAGGGGTGTTTGTATAAGCGAATTTAAATATATTATAAACATTAAACCCATAGGGGTCATACAGTAGAGTCTGGGATACTGTTGGTATAATTATGCTTGATCCGAGGAAGAGGAAGGTACGTTCAATTCCTTGGATCAAGAACCCTTGAGACCAGCAGCTGAAAACCATAAAGGACTAACCATCTTCAACACTTATATTATTATTATTATTACATTATTTAAACAAAAAGAACCACAAAACCCTCATGGGTGGCATAGTACAATGTGTCTCCAGGTTCCTTTTATAATTGGTTAGTTTGGTTTAAAGCCTATCGATTTAATAGGAACACAGGTAAGAATGGCCTGTGAGACCTGGTCGTAATGGGAATGTGGAGAAAACAAAACTCCACAGTAGATTATAATGTATATTTCCCTTTACCAGATGATATATACAGGTATGTACACTATGTGCAGACATAATAGCAAGTGTACACCACTATGATGACAGATGGCAAGGCAGACACCAGAGAGTGCACACCATGCTCAACCAGCAGCTAGGCAAGTCTGCCAGTGCTTACCACAAGTGAACAATGTTGCTTCAGCTTTGGTGGGCTTGCCTGTGATTGGTCAATGAATAAAGGTACTGATTTAACAACGACTACACTATTGATCGTTTAACCAGGTACTAATCCTTCTAGGATTTTCCAAGTGTATATTATCATGTACTTTTCACCCCTGCATTCCAGGGAATACAAATCAAGGGACTTCAACCGTCCCCAGTAATTTAGGTGCTTTATCGCCCATCAGTGTAAATTGGGTACCTAGGTGTTAGCGGAGTGGTGTGGGTCGCATCTTGGGACAAGGATCTAATTTGCGGGAAATCCTCAGCATAACAAGGGGCTTTCTATATAGAAGTATGTCATTGATGTCAACTATGGTGTGTATACCTTGTACATGTATTGGTAGTAAATAAAGATATTATTATTATTATTATTATTATTATTATTATTATTATTATTATTATTATTATTATTATTATTATTACTAGGCAGGAGATGCAACATTCCCCCAATGAAAATCAGGGGCGCCACGAGTACACTGAGAGACAACACAATAAGTGTATAAAGCCCAAGACTGTTCAACTGCCTCCCAGCATACATTAGGGGGATTACCAATAGACCTCTGGCTGTCTTCAAGAAGGCACAGGACAGGCACCTAAAGTAAGAACCTGACCAACCGGGCTGTGGTTCGTACGTCAGTCCACATGCGGCCAGCAGTAACAGCCTGGTTGATGAGACCCTGATCCACCATGAGGCCTGGTCTCAGACCGAGCCGTAGGGGCATTGACCCCCGAAACCCTCTCCAGGTAAATCCCCGAAACCTTCTCCAGGTAAACCCCTGGAACCCACTCCAGGTAAACCCCCGAAACCCTCTCCAGGTAAACCCCCGAAAACCTCTCGTACATCAGTCTGAATGCGGCCAGCAGTAACAGCCTGGTTGATCAGACCCTAATCCACAATGAGGCCTGGTCTCAGACCAAGCCGCGGGGGCGTTGACCCCCGAAACTCTCTCCAGGTAAACCCCCGAAACCCTCTGCAGGTAAAACCCCCACACTGCATGTATCCGCTGAGTCACACAGCTCACCTGTTGTATCATTATTAAGAGGAATAAAATATTCCCTATAAAAATAGTTTATTAATCATAGGAGTCCATATATTCACCTTCTTCTTCTTGGTTCGCCGGTACTCTCCCGCCCCGGGCCTTTTCCAAGTGGTGGCCCGGCCTTGGCTCCCTTTCTCGGGAGTATCACAGACTAATGTCTGCAATGGGAGGAGGTACAAGTACCTCCTCATCGTTGGGACCAACCGTCCCCAGGCCAAGCCACATTCCCCGCCTTCACGGGGCTCGTAGGGAGAAGCTAGGCCTCTGGTCTGTCATCTTCCCCGCCCCAGGGAGGCTAATGGGAATGACAGTCTTGCGAGCTGCAGATGGTAGCAAGCTCTGGCTCTGGCACCTACCCTGCCCTAGAAGGGCTAGGCATATAGAATATAAATTTTCTATAATTATCAAATATTGATAAAAACGTTTAATTAAATATAATATATTTAATTTAATTAAATTAAATATATTATATCTTAAAAAGAAAAATATATAATTTAAAAAAAAAAGCAGATAATTCATAATTTAAAAGCATCTATCGAATTTTAGTATGTTTAAAGATAAACTAAACTAATATAACAAGTATGTATGTTTATTTAGGCAAGTACATAAGTAAGTTTATTCAGGTATACACAAATATAGTTACATAGATTATCATACATAGCAGCATATGTGTAGAGAACCTAGGATAACCCAAAAAAGTCAGACAGTGACTAATTTCCATTGGGGTCCTTTATTCCATTGGGGTCCTTTATTCCATTGGGGTCCTTTATTCCATTGGGGTCCTTTATTCCATTGCGGTACTTGTAAGTTGTATACGTGAAATACCAAGAATAACCCAAATGTTACTCTGTATGGAGGAGGAGGTGTTGATTCGCCGGGTTCCCGGCCCGGGTCTTTACCAGATGGCGACCCGGCTCCGGCTCCCTGTCATGGGAGTATCAGAGACCTTTGTCTCCCATTAGAGGAGGTACAAGTACCCCTTTATCAGTGGGACCAACTGTCCCCAGGCCTAGCCACATTCCCCACCCGCACGGGGTGCGTAGGGAGAAGCTAGGCCTCTCTAGTCTATCATCTTCCCTGACGGGAAGGACAGGCTTGCGAGCTGCAGATGGTAGCAAGCTCCAGCCTTGGCACCTACCCTGCCCTAGAAGGGCTGGGCATGCGTACTATGTATGATAATTGTACTTATGTATACCTATGTATAAATAACCTTAATTATCATACATAGTATAATATGTGTAAATCCAAGGCCGGGTCACCATCTGGAAAAGATCCAGGAGTCGCACCCCCTCCAAGTATTGGGAAGCAGACCAAGGACCTGTGGGTGGCTATCCACATCTTATGCTTAGGGTATCCCACCACTGCACGGATCGTTGAACGGGCGAGAGAGGAGCTCTGTGCCCACTGTGACCGAATGGTTTCGACACCCCTGGTGCACTACCTGTTAGACTGCCCAGCTACATTGCCCCTTCGCCGCAGACACTTCCAGATGACCCCGGTGGGGTGGGCTCGGGAAGATGAGGCGGCACATCTGGTGTACTTAGCCATCAGAGACATGGAGACCTTACTCCCAGTCATTGCACGTAACCCCTCCCCTGTGAAGGCCTGCTGAGGGCCTCCGTTGCACCCCACACCAACAACTATTAGAGCAACCTAACTTTTGGGTTATCGTTAGTCCATTGAATTGTATAGGACCTCTCTTTCCACCACAGGAATGTCACACATGTACTTGTAGCGACAATACACAACACTTCCCTACATGAGGAGCCGATCCCGGGTCACCAAATTGGACGAGACCCGGGGTGGGATCCATACCAGCAAATCACCTAGAACAGAATAGAATCCAGGAACCGGGTGGACCATCATTCCCAGCCCTTCTAGGGCAGGATAGGTGCCAGAGCCAGAGCTTGCTACCATCTGCAGCTCACAAAACTGTCATTCCCACGGTCCTCCTGGGGCGTTGAAAATGGCAGACAAGAGGCCTAGCTTCTCTTTACGAGACCCTTGAGAGCGGAGAACGTGGCTAGGCCTGGGGACAGTTTGTTCTAGATGATGAGGGGGTCCTTGTACCTCCTCCCATGGGAGACATATGTCTCAGAAACACCAAGAATGCCAACCACATCAGTCCACTAATAACAACCAGGATGCCACCCACACCAGTCCACAAACACCCAGGAGGCCACACACACTAGTCCACTAACACCTAGGATACAACCCATACAAATCCACTAACACCCAGGATACCACCCACACCAGTCCACTAACACCCAGGATGCCACCAACACCAGTCCATTAACACCCAGAATGCCCCCCAAACCAGTCCACTAACACCCAGGATGCCACCCACACCAGTCCACTAACACACAGGATGCAACACACACCAGTCCACTAACACCCAGGATGCCACCCACACCAATCCACTAACACCCAGGATGCCACCAACACCAGTTCACTAACACAGGATGCCACCCACAAAAGTCCACTAACACCCAGGATGCAACACACATAAGTCCACTAAAACACAGGATGCCACCCACACCAATCCACTAACACCAAGGATGCCATCCACACCAGCCCACTAACACCCAGCTGGCCACCCACATCAGTCCACTAACACCCAGGATGCCACCCACACCAGTCCACTAACACCCAGGATGCCACCCACACCAGTCCACTAACACCCAGGATGCCACCCACACCAGTCTATTAACACCCTGGATGCCACCCACACCAGGCCAATAACACCCAGGAGGCCACCCACACCAGTCCACTAATACCCAGCATGCCACCCACACCAGTCCACTAATACCCAGCATGCCATCCATACCAGTGCACTAACACCCAGGATGACTCCCACACCAGTCCAC
Organism: Cherax destructor; assembly: GCA_009830355.1. Lineage (NCBI taxonomy): Eukaryota > Metazoa > Arthropoda > Malacostraca > Decapoda > Parastacidae > Cherax > Cherax destructor. The sequence continues at coordinate 14,718 of WNWK01020135.1, read as the reverse complement.
TAACACCCAGCATGCCACCCACACTACTCCACTAACACCCAGGATGCCACCTACTCAAATTCACTAACACCCCTGATGCCACCCACACTAGCCCATTAACACCCAGGATGCCACCAACACCAGTCCACTAACACCCAGGATGCCACCCACACCAGTCCACTAGAGAGAGGACACCATGCCCAGCCCTTCTAGGGCAGGGTAGGTGGTGCCAGAGCTGGAGCTTGCTACCATCAAGGCTACCATTCATATTAGCCTTCCTGGGGTGGGAAAGATGGCAGACCAGAGGCCTAGCTTCTCCTTACGAGCCCCGTGAGAGCGGGGAACGTGGCTAGGCCTGGGACAGTTGGTCAAAGATGAGGGGGTACTTCACAGAGTTAATTTGTTCTAGACATAGGTTGGGATCCGTGATGCTTAGGCAATCTTCCCAGTTTATATCATTTAGGACTTGGTTTACTTGGTCCCACCTTATGTTTTTGTTATCTCTCATGTGAGATATAGGTCTCAGACACTCCCAAGACAGGGAGACAAGACCCGGACTGAGAGAGTACCAGCGAATCTACACCACCACCATCTACCCCAGGATCTACTTATCCACCCCAGCATCCACTGATATACCAAAGCATCCACTGATCTACCCCAGCATTACCAGATATACCCTAACATTCTCTGGTCTACCCCAGCATCCACTGATCTACACCAGCATTTATTGATCTACCCCAGAATTCACTGATCTACCCCATAATTTGCTGATCTACCCAGAAAATGCTGATCTACCCCATAATTTGCTGATCTACCCAGAAAATGCTGATCTACCCCATAATTTGCTGATCTACCCAAGAATTTGCTGTTCTACCCCAGCAGTCACTGATCTATCCCAGTATCCACTAATCTACCCCAGCATCCAGTGATCTACCCCAGCATCATCTATGGAGGTTCCTCAGTACAGGTTAAATAATCATCTTGGGATACAACCTGATTTCCTCTCCATCCTGCAAATGTTTCTCCTCCAATATTACAGCCAGGTAATAATTATAATTAATAATCTCAGGAAGATATAATTGTATAAAATAAATTGATGATGCTTAGTTCAAAATAACTTATAAATTTTTAACCCTAAGGTTTCTAAAATTATAATATATGTGACATGAGTACAGAATTATTAATTTTGTTAGCTTAGGTAAGGTTTGTCACTAAACAGGACAAGTGTTTCCTGACATGGGTCTTAGACAGATGATGACCCGCCGTTGGAACTTTTGGTCATTTGACCGAGGCCTTCCGCTGGCTTACCACTCCACCCCTTAAAAAATTATGGTCAGTTATTACCCCAGCATCCACTGATATACCAAAGCATCAACTAACCTAACCCCTCTAGGAGTGACTATGTGACCCATAAACTTAATTTCTGATCTGAAAAATTGACACTTGGACAATTTGATCTTTAAATTGGCTTTTTCAAGCTTACTCAATACCACTTCCAGTCTCTCTAAATGCTTATCTACATCCTCGGACATGACAATTACATCATCTAAGTACACCATTAGTGCTTTGCTTATGAGGCCTCTAAAGATATTGGTCATAAGTCTCGAGAATGTGATAGGAGAGGATCTTAAACCGAATGCCATATGTAGAAAGTGATAATGACCTGTAGGAGTAGAGAACGCTGTTAGCTCTTGGCTGTCCTCGTGAAGAGGGACTTGCCAAAACCCTTGTAACAAATTGAGGGTCGAGAAGACTATTATCTCCGATATTGCGTAACAGGTCACCAAGTACAGGAAGTGGGAAACGATCAAGGTGAGTTGCTTGGTGCAATAACACCATCATCAAGCATCTGGTTGATCAATTCATCTGTGACAGCATTTTGTGAATGAGGCATTCTGTATGCAGGCACATAAATTGGTCTAGTACCAGGTTCAAGTGGGATACAATGGGACAATAGGTTCCTTATACCCATCTTCTCACCTGGTAAGGCAATTGTTTTATGATATTTGTTCAACAGATTCATCAGCTTCTGCACACCCAGGATAAGGGTAGTGTACAAGGTGTACAATAGTAGTATTGGCTTTGAGTCGAACACTGTGACCCAAAGTGTTAGCGACAAGAAGGAAGATTTTACTGTCTTGAACAGTATGTAAGGATAACTCAACAAATAAACCTTTTACTCTGCAGGAATCACTGTCAACAAGGACGTTATCACAGTCTGCGACATTAGGGACAATGACAGACACTCGGCTGAGGGCACTAGCTGCTACAGAAACATCTTTCTGCAAACGACAAGTGACGTCAACAAGAGATGACATTACTAATTTCAAGTGGTCTTTTTCCGACAAGGCGTCCCCTGTGGAGAAACTACTACTTGAACTCATAGTCATTGCCGGGATAGGCTCAGCACTCAAGGTTGTCCGGGGTACCTCCGGCAACTGAGCAGACTAGACGCTATCTTGCATGTCTGAAATTGTTGGAGGTGGAACACAGACTGAGGTGACAGGATTTCCAGTGCCTGACCGCTTGGTAACGCTACTAGACAAAGCATCGGCTTGTCAGGACCTAATCCAATCTCGTACTCTGCGGCAGTATGGCAGATCTCGGATCCAAGTTGGTAACCCCAAAATGGTACAACTAAGTCATCAAATTATGCATGATATCGATAAGGATCAAGCACAATATGGAAGTCTCTCATAGAAGCAAATCTGAGTAGAAGGTCACCAGGGTAACAAATCTTGTCAACAACAACGAAGGAAGCAGTAAAATCTCTACCTTGGATAGAAAAGGTGAGAGAAGTCCGACCTCTGACACATAGACGAGAACCAGCCACACCACTAAGGGAGGACACACTGAACAAACTAGACCTGACTTGTGCACCAGAATCCATGAACACATGAACGGGCGCATCATGCACGGATCCTTCTTCTAAAGGACCTATCGTGTCATTGGAACTGATATGCAAACAAGTGGGAGGATTGTCATCAGTAAAGGTCTGTTCTATTTCATCTCCCAAACTACCATTGCGAGTGACATCACCGAGTGACATCACCGAGATTCTCTCCATCAAGATCACACAGAGCCTTGAAGGAGTTCTGAACTGGGATTGAGTACTCTGTATCTCTGACAGTCACCATGGGGTATGTTGACTGGGGCGCTCGGATTCCCCCGAATTGGAAGAGTGAGCCTGGTTCTGGTTATTAGGTTGAGAACCATGTCCTCTATTACCTCTCCTAGTTGTACTATAGGAGCGGCCATGGAAGGATCTAGAATACCCACGTTTGTTGAGAGCATTGCAGTCAGAAGTGTCATGGCCATGTATTCTATGATAAGTACAATAGGGCAAGTCTGATTGGGATTCCTCATCAGTACGACATTTCTTAGGTGCATTATCAGGACAATTTATTGCAATATGGCCTCTGTAGCCACAGTTATAGCAGGTACGTCTGCTATGGTTACTATAAGTACTACAAGCACTAGGAGCATACTGACTCTTTACACTACTATTAGATGACTGACGTGAATGATATTTGTTGGGACTTATCGTTGTTACACAAACGATGGGAGGGATTGGGTTTCTTAATTCAGGTAATGCAGACGTTGTCGACCTGCGGTGAGGGAAGGTTTTAGGAGGACACAAATCTTGCACATGCACTAGAGCTGCTAGTGATTCCATTTCGACAGTCAGGGGATTGGAAGTACGTATATGCACACACCAAAGCAGGCGGCATGAACTGCTTAATAGCACAGAAAGGTGCAAATTTTGCAAATGACATAGCATCAATTACACCATGTACGTCAGGCCCATACTAGAGTATGCAGCACCAGTCTGGAACCCACACCTGGTCAAGCACGTCAAGAAATTAGAGAAAGTGCAAAGGTTTGCGACAAGGCTAGTTCCACAACTCAGGGGACTGTCCTATGAAAAAAGGTTGAGTCTGAGGCTTGGATCCCTGTTACGAACGACGATAAGAGGGTATTCAGACGAAGCGCGAAGTTGTGCAACTTTTCGTCTGGCCTAGGGACTGCACACACTAATTCCCGAAGTACAATAAATGGACATGAGACTTCCTTTGGCTTAAGATACGAACGAATCAGGGCCTCATACTCTTCCCACTTAGTAAGACCCTTAAAGTCGTTCATCTGCAGTAGGGTTATGACAGTCTCAGCAGCTGGCGATCTAGCCAAGCACTCTTCCGCGATTCTGGTAAGACTATCCTCTGATGGAGGACTTTCCACAGCACTGTCTCTGGAACGGACGGCATGAAACCAGGCGTCAAGACTATCTGGATCACCATTAAAAAGTGGTAATGCGTCTACAGGGTCACGAGAATAACTAGAACTTCTAGGAGTCTGGGTTGGTCTGACAGTCGGGAAGCTACCATTAGATTGTTCCACTGAGTCATTACTGCCTTGACTGGCATGAACCTCTGAGTTATCACCTGAATTTACTGGAGACATAATTGCAGAAAATATGAACGGGAATTTAAAAGATCAAGAAGAAAATTATACAGCACAATATAGCTTACTGTAATTATTGAATTTTAACTTATCTGCATAAGTGATAAAAATTGCACGATACACACTTTAAAGCAAAGAGAACTCACTGAAAATAACTTTGCAAGAAAATATGACACTTAATATTCAAGAAATTCTTACTTTAATTTGAATTAACTGCAAGGTGAGTTGTCTTTACTCTTAATTTCAACAAAGAAATGCAACAAGAAAATTATAATTCAATGCGAAAATACTGAAATAAAAATTAATAATTCTTATGCAAGGAGAAACAGTAATAAAACATGATACTAAAAAGGATTGCACAAAACAATTAAAACATATACATATACTGAAAACTATTGAAATAAAAATACTACTTAAATCAAAGAGACAGGTCGATCACCATGCCCAGCCCTTCTAGGGCAGGGTAGGTGCCAAGGCTGGAGCTTGCTACCATCTGCGGCTCGCAAGCCTGCCCTTCCCGTCAGCCTCCTTGGGGCGGGGAAGGTGGCAGACCAGAGGGGCCTAGCAACTATCTACCTACCTGCCTCGTGCTGTGGGCGAATATGGCTAGGCCTGGGACCAGTTGTTCCCACCGCTGAGGGGTACCCCCTCCCATGGGAGACTTAGGTCTCTGCTACTCCCACGCCAGGGAGCCGGAGCCGGGTCGCCATCTGGTAAAGACCCGGGCTGGGAGATTTCACGGTGAAACAACACCCCCACCACCAAAGAGACAAGGTCGATCACCATGCCCAACCCTTCTAGGGCAGGGGATGGGAAGGTGGCAGACCAGAGAGGCCTTGCATCTATCTACCTACCTGCCTCATGCTGGTGGGAATGTGGCTAGGCCTGGGGCCAGATGGTCCCGCCGCTGAGGGTACCCCTCCATAGGAGACATAGGTCTCGATACTCCCACGACAGGAGCCGGAGCCAGGTCGCCATCTGGTAAAGCCCCGGGCCGGGAGCATTCCCAGCGAATCAACACCCCCTCCTCCACTGAGAAAATTGCACTTGAATACGACTTATCACTCTTGCAGAATTGAACAATTACTTGAACACAAGAATTAAAGAATATAGAAATTTATGAATGCAAATTTGAATACTGCAAAAGTGGAATTGCACAAAATCAGTTGCAGTAATTATCAATACTCAATAAAATTGCACTGGGAAAAAATTGCAACACAAGAAAAATAAAGATATCAGAAATTAAGGAGGAGGAGGTGTTGATTCGCCGGAAATTCTCCCAGCCCAGGTCTATTCCAGATGGCGACCCGGCTCCGGCTCCCTGTCATGGGAGTATCAGAGACCTATGTCTCCCATGGGAGGAGGTACAAGTACCCCCTCATCATTGGGACCAACTGATCCCAGGCCTAGCCACATTCCACACCCACACGGGGCTGGTAGGGAGAAGCTAGGCCTCTCTGGTCTGCCACCTTCCCCGCCCCAGGGAGGCTGATGGGAAGGGCAGTCCTGCTAGCTGTAGATGGTAGCAAGCTCTAGCTTTGGCACCTACCCTGCCCTAGAAGGGCTGGGCATTGTTATCCATCAGAAATTAACTAGTTTGAACACTCTTACTCTTACTTGCAAGCAAAACAAGGTAATTTAATGAGAACAATTATTCAAACAATTCACTAAAAACATTTACTTTAATTAGTCAAACTTAAGAGTGAACTTGTTCAAACAATACTTCAACATGAACAAAACTAAACAAAAAAGATAACACTTACATGAGCTGAAGTACAATAACATCAAGGGTAAATGTTGGACTTACAGTGTACAAATTGTTCTTGGACTTAAGACTTTTGTGGTAGGAGGAGGAGGATTAGATTCACCGGGAATTCTCCCGGCCCGGGTCTTTACCAGATGGCGACCCGGCTCTGGCTCCCTGGCGTAAGAGTGTCAGAGACCTATGTCTCCCATTTGAGGGTATACCCCTCATCGGCAGGACCAACTAGCCCCAGGCCTAGCCACATTCCCCACCAGCACGAGGCATGGAGGTAGATAGACGCTAGGCCTCTCTGGTCTGCCACCCTTCCTAATGGGAAGTGCAGGTTTACGTGCTGCAGATGGTAGCAAGCTTCCAGCCTTGGCACCTACCCTGCCCTAGAAGGGCTGGACATGGTGATCGACCTTTTGTGGTACTACAATATACTATATATTATTATAAGGTACTGCACACAGAAGGTATTGTAATATAGTCTGTGGAAGTAAGACAACTGACACACTGCGGCATAGAAAATAATAACTCAGTGATACACACTGAAGTAAAATTGAAATTTAATAAACTGGGTGTGGGGAATTATGAGAGATTGTCTATCTGGGACACCGCCACTTGCAACAAACAATCTTACGGGGAGATGACCGACTAGTATAATTTTACCACAGTCACTCCCGCAAGGTGTGTGAGAAATTTCTCCCACTCCTGGTCGCATCGACACCATGCCCAGCCCTTTTAGGGCAGGGTAGGTGCCAAGGCTGGATCTTGCTACCATCTGTGGCTCGCAAGCCTGCCCTTCCCGTCAGCCTCCTTGGGGCGGGGAAGGTGGCAGACCAGAGGGGCCTAGCAACTATCTACCTACCTGCCTCGTGCTTGTGGGCAAATATGGCTAGGCCTGGGACCAGTTGGTCCTACCGCTGAGGGGTACCCCCTCCCATGGGAGACTTCGGTCTCTGCTACTCCCACGCCAGGGAGCCGGAGCCGGGTCGCCATCTGGTAAAGACCCGGGCCGGGAGATTTCCCGGTGAATCAACACCTCCTCCTCCTGGTCGCACCCGAGGGGATCCTTCCATGTTCTCACACTAACCCCACTGCACTCTGGACCAGTGTAAATAAATTTGAAGAGATTATAGTAATAAGTATGGTATTATTAAATTTATTGGACTGAATGGTTTAGAAATATGATATGGGACTGATTGAGGAGCAAGAGGAAAGAGTACAGGTAATTAATGTTCACTCACCCCTTATCTGCGTCTTGGGTGTTCACTGGAGATCTTCATTATTCCCACCATAGACACTTAATATATCAACACACCTACTGGCCAGCTAGTACGAGGATGCAATTTATACATAGGGTGGGGCGGCTGCATCCTTGTCGATGTGCTTCGATCTCGTGATCTTCACGGTCGATCTTGATAAGGGTTGTCCCGTCGAGTCAAGGAAGATTAATTTCCTTGACTTCGATACGCCCACGATACCGGGCGTTATTTAACATGTGTTTGGTCGGGGTAGCCATTCATATTCTCTCACAAATCCGACCTTATTACAGTTTATATGTATAACTTTACACACTATGTATATCCTGGCTTAATGCCCCACTAGTTTGTACACATTCACCGAGTCGATGAGCTAAGATAAATTAGTTCATATTCTCCATATCAAATATGGCGGTCTGGGTATGGCGTCCCAACGCCAGACACACCGGTACACTTACTACCAATTATTTACAACTCTGCTTCACTATATTCACCATTTCACAATATTCATCGAGCATATTTCAGTCTCTTCTAATACGAAAACCACCCGGAATCAGGGTTTACGACTGTATCCCGCCGTATGGTCGCGTCACTGGGGTTCAAATTAGGCTTCCACCAGCGCCCCTCGCCAACCCCATTCACTATTTGACCAATTATTACCCTATTACTGGGCCTCCCGGACCGATTGTCCCACTTTATACACGTCGCACACGTTGATATCACTCCATATTACGAAGTGAAGTAATTAAGTCCAGTCTGGCTGTCGTAATCGCCAAATTCCCGAAGCCATCACCTGATATCTGGTGGGTAGGCCGTTTTTCCTTTGACTGCCTCCCCTCTCTCTCTCTCTGCCCAGCCTCCTTCCCGCGTCCTGCCCCGCCTAATATGATGGTTCTGTATTCTTACCCACATAAGCGTTAAACTACCAGCAGGACATTAAAGATATCTGTTCATATTGGAAAGTTTATCTATCACAACTTTCGGAAAATACCAATATTTTCCACACTGGGAAAAATATAGTTACTGGGACAAGTCAAAATTAATTACACAAATAATAACAAAACAAGGGTAAATAATAACTCTGGGAAAGGAACACTTAATGCAAGAACACAAAAAATAGCAGAAAAATATAGGGAAAAAATAATTATTACTGGGAAAAATATTGGAACACAATAATAGTTAAAGAAAATGGCACAAGGGATAAATGATTTAAAATGTACACAATACTCAGGAAATAATACTTACCTCAGATGAGACAAAAAGACAACACTATATAAATGACATATGACACCAAATAATTAATCAGAGACAATTCTCGGAAAATCAAAATTAATATAAGAAGGAAATTTAACACTTAGTCTGCAAACAAATCACGAATCTCAGGATAACACAAGTTCACTATAATGAAAAAAATATCTCAAACATTCGCAATTGTCTCTAATTATAAAAATGTCTGTAATGTCTTTAAACTGGATGGGAGGTAGTGGTGGTTGACGCTGTAGTAGGTGGTAGTATATTGTCAGCTACTCCCTACAGCCACACTGAAGATTCTGGAAGAATATGCGATCACACGGTTGGCACTCTGGTCGGAAGATCACAGTCTATCTATTTCAACTTCTAAATGGATCGGAAATTCGCCGTCATACCCAAAACATAGGGTAAAAACCAGACACACGTGGTTGCTTTATGCGCTTGGGTGGTGGCTGGGTGAGTCACGAGGTCCCGCACTGGTGACTCACAGAGTCACGTGCGCCTGTGGCTTTCTCCCACGCAAATCTAACCCAGGCATCGTGGAAACCCCAGTAGAATACCACTAGGCTGTATTAGCACTCAGAACAGCAATGCCTAAAAGCACAAAGGCGATAGGGAAGGCAGGAACTCCACGTGGCTTGCTGGCTTAGACACACTCAGCTGGGTTAGCTTGCTGGCTTATACCTTTCACACGGCTTAGATGGCTTGGAGTATTGTAAATATGAGCACAGCAGGGTAGAAAGTTTGCGTGAGGCTAGGTTGGCTTAAACAGGTTTGATGGCTTTGCTTGGCATAGGCTCCGCCCCCACAGACTGGCTTATCAACTTGGCTTAATTTGCAAAACCCGAGTCTACCCTTCGAAGGTTTTAACAAATAAGAAATAAGGCATTTAACTGACTAGGAAACAGTGTAGACAGGCTGAAGAATACTGCTTGGGTGTAGGGCTGCTGGTAGTGTTGTCCTCTGGAGGCGTACACTGGCACACAAGATGGCTGCCAGCTTGGTAAGGATTTATCTCCCTCTATCACCGTAATCAAAGAATTACGGGTCCACTGCTGCACATCAATTGTCCTATAGGTTCTTGGAGATAAGGTTGTTCGTAGGGAAACTATCGTAGGGTGGTAACTATATATTGAGTGAGGAAGGGTGCCCAGCCACCTGCTATGCCTACGGTCGTCCAAGAAGTGAGGGGGACGCTTGAGGGTAGCGTCCTACATGCAAGACGCGTGACATCACAGATGACGTCACAGGTTCAAAAGGGATCCTAACTGTAACGTAGTTGGTACAACAGCATATACTACACAAGCATAGTACATATACAACGCATGTGTATCAAATATGGTATATATGACAAGGATGCGACACACTCCAGTCCACTAACACCCAGGATGCCACCCACACAAGTCCACTAACACCCAGGATGCCACCCACACCAGTCCACTAACACCCAGGATGATCAACTAATCTACCCCAGCATCGACTAATCTCATTCACTAATCTACCCCAGCAACCACTGATCTACCCCATCATCTAGTGATCTACCCCACCTACCACTGATCTACCCCAGCATCCAGTGATCTACCCCAGCATCTAGTGATCTACCCCAGCAACCACTGATCTACCCCAGCAACCACTGATCTACCCCAGCATCCAGTGATCTACCCCAGCATCCAGTGATCTACCCCAGCATCCAGTGATCTACCCCAGCATCCAGTGATCTACCCCAGCATCCAGTGATCTACCCCAGCATCCAGTGATCTACCCCAGCATCATCTATGGAGGTTCCTCAGTAAATGTTAAATAATCATCTTGGGATACAACTTTATTTCCTCGCCATCTTACAGATGTTTCTCCTCCATTATTACAACCAGGAAATAATTATAATTAATAGTTACAGGAATAAATAATACTTCTTTAAATATATTAATTATTCTTAATGGAATTTGAATAATAACTTATAACCATTAGGTTTTCAAAATTAAACATATTAATTTCTGAGATAAAAGATTTTACAGGTCAGGTTTATTAAAATAAGAAATTATTTATTTATTGTAGTTTGTTATAAATTATTATATAGGCATTTTTTAAATCTTGTAAAATTTTACATAATTTTTAAAATTACAAAATAATTATAACTTGTATATTTTTCTTAAGTCACATTTAAATTTTTTCTAAAGTTTAATGAAATTCTTTTATACATATTAGGAGAATAGTAAAAAAATTATTATTGTTTACGTTCAACAACTAAAAAAACATTTTGAAGACTAATTAATATATTTTATTTTAATGAGTCATTTAACCCACATAGTATTTAAGATAATTTCCAAAATATCATAAATTTTGAAGGGAGGGAGAGGAGCGATTGGAGGGAATCATTCGTGGATATATATAGAACATAGCAGAGGTGACATCTGTGTTAGTTTACGCACAGATTTACGCTGTTATTGTTCATCGTGGGCTATGTTTTAGCTTGGGATTATACGTCTGTGTTAGTTTACGCACAGGTTAGTGTCGTTTCTCGTGAACAGTGTTAAGTGCGTCAGAGTCGTGAGCCACGTGAGGGTGACTAAGAGGAGGGGGAACCGTCTCCCGCAGCCCGTGGTTCGCGAGCGAAAAAAAAAAATGAAAATTGAGTTATTGGTATAGAAAAATAGCTTAACTCTCTGGCTACACAATGGTACCAGAATCAATGTTCTAAGACGTTTCTACAAGGAATTACAGCCATTTATATCATGTATGGTGACATCTGCGCCACCAACATGACTGCTCGCATCCCGTAATTTTTTTCGTTTTTTTCCGTTTTTTTTATTGCTATTAGTTGTATTATTAAATTTTAAGACCGGCTGCGGTCTATTTGCAGGAACTGTTGTAACAACATACAAGGAAATTACAGTGACTAGAAATCTGACGGTGACTACAGTGAAATGGACCAAATATGACCAAAAGAGACCGGCATTCAAATACCAGACCCGCTACCAGACGTACAATCCTGACAAGCAACGTTTACCACTACACTGAAGTGACTGACTCCCATATCAACTGCAGTGTTAATGTGAAGTCAACATAAGGAAAAACCTAATCAACAAAATACAAGGAAATTGACAGGTCTGTAATGTAGTGTAGTGTCAATTTTTTTCCCTCAGTGCCAGGTGAGGGTTAGTCAGTGCCAGGTGAGGGTTAGTCAGTGCCAGGTAAGGGGTGGAAGTGATCATTTAAACATGGCTGACTGACATTCAATCACCAGCTACTGCCAGATGTACAACTACGAAGCGACATTCTAATCATACTGACAGTACCTGACCATCATATCAACTGTAGCAGTGTTAATGGGAGGGAAACACAGGAGAAACCGATAAATCTACAAAACAAACCCAGGAAACTGTCAGGCTATACCGGCGGTTTTTCTCAGTGCTAAATGGGAAAGAAGTGAATAGTTAACCAACCAAGGATATTTTTAATAGCGGACTTCCATATTAATGACCAGTGTACATTAGGAGGGAAACATAGGAGAAAACGCCAAATCTAACGACAAAACTCCAAGGAATCTGTCAGGGAGTGGCGTTTTTTCCTCACTGCTTTTAAAAATGGCTGACACATTAACTCTACGAGGACTAGCAACAACGACGAGCCCCGCTATATGGGACTGATGGCGCTGTGTACGGACATCGCCTTTGAAAAACTTCTGTTTACACTGCGAGGATGGAAATGAGTTAGAAGTGTGATAGGGGAAGCCGGACTATGAAGTGAGGAGTGATGGGAGTTTACGAAGGAAGGGGACAAGTGAGGGGTAATCCGGGTATGTGATAACAGAAAACTTACTAGTAACCAGTGGTGATTTCTAGAGTAGATACTAGGCATTGCTAGGTGTCTGATAGGATCAGTGGTTTCTTTTAATAAAAAGTAAAGAAAAACAATTTTTTTTGTTGTGAAATGATAAAGAGTGAAGAGTAACTATGGCTGGCATCAGAGGGGTTCAGGCTGCCATAATGATATTTATCATTATTGCATTTCTCGAAAGAAGGAAATCAGTCATGGGGTCTGGAAAATGTGAATGAGGTGATAGCTCCCTGGAAAGTGAAAGCCCAACAGTGGCCATCATATCAGAAAAGTAAGTGCCACTATCGCCGCAAGGTTTGGCAACCCCACATACCCAAAACAAAACAATGGCGCACAGCTTTTATAGTGGCGCTATTAAGTGACGATATTCATACTAATCCAGGACCTCAATCTATGGTACAGGTGCAAAACAGACAGATAAGTCATGGTGATAATGACGGTCTAGTTGCTAGTAATGATAACAACACTATATGTAATGCACAGACAATAGAACCATTATTATCTGAGACACCACCAGACATTTGTATACACTGTACTAAGGTACGAAAGAAGAACAGTAAACATACCATATGTAAGAGATGTATGGGTTGGGTGATAATGGATGTGTGTTCAATTATGGTAATGGTGCCAGATTTCATTTTGTTTGTAACAAATGCACTTTGGCACAGTTACCCTTTAGCAATGATGACATTCATTTTCCTATTTTTAATGCTAATGACCCCTTGCCATTTATTGATGATTATGATTGTTTTAGGAGAACAGGCTTTCACTTTATTCATGTCAACGCAAGATCACTTCTTCCAAAATTGGCAGAGATTAGGATTCTAGCTAACAGAACTAGAGCGGCAGTTATATCCATCTCGGAATCCTGGCTGGATGATACGGTTACTGACGACGAGGTCAAAATAGAAGGTTACAATATAAAACGCTTAGATAGGAATAGAAAAGGTGGTGGGGTATGTGCCTACATAAGGAACGACTTAGCCTATAATCCAAGACCTGATTTAAATAATAATAAACTGAGATTCTATGGTTTGGGAATGTTGCTACCCAAGACCAAACCCATCTTAGTAGGAACTAGTTATCGCCCTCCCACCCATGACCAGTTCTTAGAGGACTTTTCGAGAGTCTTGTCAGGACTTGATAACAATGTGGAGACAGTAATACTGGGAGACTTCAACATCTGTTTTCAACAGCAAAATAACGGGCTATGTAAAAGATATAAGCAAATTCTGGATTTAAATAGTTACAAGCAACTAATTAATACACCAACCCGGATCACACAGTTCTCAGCCACGTAATTGACCACATACTTTGTAACCGCCCTGAGAACATTAGTCAGTCAGGGGTCATTACCACAGGCCTTAGTGATCATTTCATCATGTACTGTACCAGGAAAATCACTAGGAAAACGGATAGGCCTACACAGGACAATAAAAGTTAGGTCAACTAGAAACTACAGTAAAGAAACACTGTAAATATGTAAGCACAATTGTGACTGGTCAGTGATAACAAGTTGCACGGACGTAAATGATGTCTGGGAAAACAAAACAATGTTCACTGCCATCCTTGATAATATTGCACCAATTAGAAAGAAGTTAGGATTAAACGAAGAACTGAACCCTGGATGACTACTGAGATATTAGATAATATGAAATTCAGAGACCAGTTGATAAAAAGATTTAAGGCAAACAGACAGGATTTTGCAGCACTAAATGAATTCCAAAGGGTGAGGAACAGAGTGCAGATATGTCAAAGTATTTTATCCACAGTGGTATATTACAGACCATTCTGGAAAAATACCCTGACTTTGCTCCCTGTAAATAAAGCATTGCCACGTGTGTGTGTGTGTACTCACCTAGTTGTACTCACCTAGTTGTGGTTGCAGGGTCGAGCCGCTCCTGGCCCCGCCCTCTTCACTGGCCGCTACTTACTCTCCCTGCGCCATGAGCTTTATCATACCTCTGCTTAAAGCTATGTATAGAGCCTGCCTCCACTACATCGCTTCCTAAACTATTCCACTTCCCGACAACTCTGTGACTGAAGAAATACTTCCTAACATCTCTGTGATTCATCTGAGTCTTCAACTTCCATCTGTGTCCCCTTGTTGTTGTGTCCCATCTCTGGAACATTCTGTCTCTGTCCACTTTGTCAATTCCTCTCAGTATCTTATATGTTTTA
>WNWK01020134.1:0-36410 GCA_009830355.1 Cherax destructor | reverse complement strand
CAGTAAACCAGCAATCCGGGATAGCAACCTCACATCCACCGAGCCACCTCGGCGGACAAAAGAGAGGGCGGCCGGATATCCGCCACAAAGCATACCGCCTTCGGCCACCACCCCTGGAATCCGAAAGGTGGCCTCCAGAGATACACCTGTCGCCTGAAAGATACCCAAGGCCAATCCCCCGGGAGACCGGAGAGGGATCGGCCGGAGAGGCCTCTTTACCTCGTCAAGGAGCGAGCCCCCCTTAAAGAGGTCCAGAAGGTACAGTACTCGCTCCCATTCTATTCCTCATCCTCATTTCTGGCATAGACAGAGATGTAAGCTATAGCTCCGTGTCTTCCTTTGCGGATGACACCCGGATTGCCATGGCAGTGACCTCCATTGAAGACACTGCAAAACTCCAAGCGGACATCAACCAAATCTTCATATGGGCCACTCAAAACAATATGAAGTTGAACGAGGAGAAATTTCAACTACTCATATATGGAGAACTTTAGAAAATAAAAAAATGTATCAAGGTATACGACAAATTCTAACCATACAATAGAGCGAAAAAGAAATGTGAAGGACTTGGGAGTGATAATGTCAGAGGATCTCGCCTTTAAAGACCACAACAATGCATCTTCCTCATCGGCTAGGAAAATTATAGGATGGATAATGAGAACCTTGAAAACTAGGGACGCCAAGCCCATGATGGCACACTTCAAATCACTTGTTCTTTCTAGGCTGGAATACTGCTGTACACTAACATGGCGACATTGCAGACCTGGAGAGTGTACAAAGAACTTTCACAGCACACATAAGTACGATAAAGCACCTAAATTACTGGGAACGGTTGAAGGTCCTTGATCTGTATTCCCTGGAACGCAGGCGAGAGAGATACATGATAATATACACTTGGAAGGTCCTGGAGGGATTGGTACCAAACCTGCACACGAAAATCACTCCCTATGAAAGCTAAAGACTCGGCAGGAGATGCAACATTCCCCCGATGAAAAGCAGGGGCGCCATGAGTACACTGAGAGACAACACCATAAGTGTCCGGGGCCCAAGACTGTTCAACTGCCTCCCAGCATACATTAGGGGGATTACCAATAGACCCCTGGCTGTCTTCAAGAAGGCACTGGACAGGCACCTAAAGTCAGTACCTGACCAACCGGGTTGCGGTTCGTACGTCAGTTTGCATGCGGTCGACAGTAACAGCCTGGTTGATCAGACCCTGATCCACCATGAGGCCTGGTCTCAGACCTGGCCGCGGGGGCGTTGACCCCCGAAACCCTCTCCAGGTAAACTCCAGGTAACCTATTCACCATCATTCAAGAATACAATAATCCTTAAACTAAGGATAAAATAAAACTCTAAACGTTTATTCACCAATTATGTACAACTCTCAGTGTGACTATCAAGGTATACATATTCTGCGTTAGTTAAAGAGACTAAATGACTAAAGATGACACTTGGGTCGTTAATTAAGGCTTCATGTCACCGGTTCAACAACAGTCAAGAAAACTTTCATTCCTTAAACAGGAATTAAAGTAAACGTTATTCCTCTCCTTGTATATATATTTGATATGTTGTTTGGTTGATTGGGTTTAAAACCTATTTACTATACGAAGGTTATAGAGTCTACTGCGATTCAAGAATGCTCTAGACTAGTACGTATACAGAGTTGAAGTCAATCATCAGTATATTTACAATGAGGGACACAAACTCTGGGTGCGTATATCCATGGTATATATCCATGGTATATATCCATGGTATATATGCATAGTATATTGGTTGATTGGCTAATGGAGTTAAAGCCTATCAGTTACACGAGGATCATTAATGCTGTATGTAAAATACTCATCATGGAATCAAAGTAAATTCTTAGCATATATAACCAGAGGCATCCATCATTCCTTGTATGTATTCAGTGTGCTTAAAACTGTTTTTTAACAGGTTTTAAAGCCTAGCGACTACACAAAGATGGTAATAGGGCTGCACGTAACCTGTTCACTACTCGTCATGAATGTTTTCATTCATGAAATAAGGATTAAAGTAATCCGTTTGCATATATACACTGATGGACATACTCGTCTCAGTGTAAATATATTGATGGATGATATCCTGATGATCAATCTTGTCGACATTCACGTTCAGCATCAATCATAAATAATTAGATATAAGGAATTATATAGATTAAAGTAAACAAAGTAAACCTACTAAGACACCCTCCCAGGTGCATGTAAACTGTTTGCAGTGCAACTGTTGTTTGCAATGTAACTGTTGTTTGCAGTGCAACTGTTGTTTGCAGTGCTCACACATCAAGACGGATATACTCAACACAATATATAAAAAGTGTTTCCGTAAATGAGATAGTAATTATGGACAAGGTAGATTATAGTGGAAAAATGAACTTGTTATTAGAAGACAGGGGAACTTACGTGCCCCTTAAAGGCTGCATTTAACCTGCAGACAACCTGCAGACAACCTGCAGACAACCTGCAAATAACCTGCAGATAAACCCAAAGTATACTTTATGTGTGTATACACGGAGAGATATACACTTATCGGTGTATTTCCAGTGATGAATATCTAATGAAAAAATAATTAAATAAATTCCCGTCCTAGTTTATGAATATTTGTCAGTGAGAGAACTATAGAAAGAGATGTAATTCTTATATTCGGAAATATATTCCAGATCAAGTGAGGCCTGAGCTTCCATGCCACGAGTTGTACAGTGAGATGATTTATATGGCAGAGCAGGGTACAAGCCCGTCCAGAAAGTGAATGAGGCAGACCACAGGGCACTGAGGTTATTCCCAAGATACGCATATAATGAGGCTTGCACAACGTTTGTCATGAGTATCATTTCATGTTCATTGTTGACACCTCATCTCTTCAATATGAAGTTCAATGATGAGAAATTTCAATTACTCCGTTATGGAAGAAGTGAGGAAATTAAAATTTCATCGGAGTATAAAACAAATTCCAACCACACAATAGAGCTAAAAACTAACGTCAAAGACCTGGGAGTGATCATGTCAGAGGATCTCACCTTTAAGGACCATAACATTGTATCAATCGCATCTGCTAGAAAAATGACAGGATGGATAAGGAGAACTTTCAAAACCAGGGATGCCAAGCCCATGATGACACTCATCAGGTCGCTTGTCCTATCTAGGCTGGAATATTGCTGCACACTAACAGCACCTTTCAAGTCAGGTGAAATTGCTGACCTAGAAAATGTGCAGAGAACCTTCACGGCACACATAACTGCAATAAAACACCTCAATTAATGGGAACGCTTGAAGTTACTAAACCTGTACTCCCTAGAACGCAGGCGGGAGAGATACATTATTTTATACACTTGGAGAATTCTAGAGGGATTAGTACCAAACTTGCACACGAAAATCACTCCCTTTGAAAACAAAAGACTCGGCAGACGATGCAACATCCCCCCAATGAAAAGGAGGGGTGCCACTAGCACGTTAAGAGACAACACAATAAGTGTCAGGGGACCAAGACTGTTCAACTGCCTCCCAGCATACATAAGGGGGTTTACCAATAGACCCCTGGCTGTCTTCAAGCAGGCACTGGACAGGCACCTAAAGTCGGTACCTGACCATCCAAGCTGTGGTTCGTACGTCGGACTGCGTGCGGCCAGCAGTAACAGCCTGGTTGATCAGGCCCTGATCCACCATGAGGCCTGGTCACAGACCGGGCCGCTGGGTTGTTGACCCCCGGAACTCTCTCCAGGTAAACTTCAGGTAAGTAGACGTTCCTTAACAGTGGACCAAGCACTATTTCCTATGGAAAACTGGCTCCTCTTGAGTGTCTTGTTGACTCTGTGCAATTGAGAAATACTTTTGGAGATCTTCACTGAAGATGCTCACTAAGGAGGTGTAGTGCAGAACCACAAACTCCAAGTGTTGCAGTTTTGCTGAGAGTGTTGCCATACTCGGTCGAAAACACCAGTCCTACTTCCCGGATGATCTTGTATTTATCCAGTCACTGGTGCCATATAGTGGAAAGGTTAACAGAGGATCAGTTGCAGAGCGACTTTTCTAAAGCCATATTGACGGTCACAAAGAAACGAGTTGTAGTCAAGAAATGCTGAGATTATTGTCTCAAAAATCTTGCCAGTGAATGACATGAGGGACACTGGTCTGTAGTTGCTGATTTCTGCTCTGCTCTTCTTTTAGCGAGCCAAGACTATACATGTATATGCATTTTTTCCACAAAGAAAACCTATAATACGGTGCTAGGCAATGCTGATAGATGCGAGTTAGAAGTTATGCTAGCGGGTCTACACATGTACTCAGCAATCTTAGTCTCCTTATTAAGGCCCACAGCCAGTTTTTGGTCAAGGGATCTATGGACGATATATTCTTTATTCTGTCTTAATGTCACCCCCGACAACTTTATGTGTCTTCCTTTATCACTTTTTTCTAGTACTCAGTAAACCTCTTATGAGCATTGTTAACTAACTCCTTAAGCTTTTCAATCAATAGCAACCAGATTTCCCAAGCTGCCTGTCCAATGTTGTGCCTAATGTTGCCCTTTGCCTTGCAAACTTTGTGTCACCACTATCTCATTGCTGTTCCATATCTTGTGCATCATTATCCAGTACACTTGAAGTCAGTCACTACAGTCCTTCTATCCCCTACCTTTCACTATTTAGAAAGGAACGTCTGATGCTCAGGTAGAGAAAACTAGGAGTTCCATTTTTTCTGTTCTATTTTCTGCCAGGAAAAATCTTCATGAATCTCTGTTCTCTGCTAGCCACTCTGATCTGACCAATACTTGTTACCACTCAGTTAATTTATCACTCAAAAAAAAAAAAAAAACGTTTTAAATGTCGTTATTTTGAGATACAAATTTTTTTGTTTTCCTTTCCTTTTCTGTTTTGCTTGCAGCAATCTGGTCTCCCTTGCTAGTAAAAATACCTCACAGAAAAACTTTCCTTATGTTCTAAGCCTGAAACGTTTTTATCTTTCACTGTTTGCACAAATTACAATTTATTTATCACTACTTCATCAAGTTTATCAATTGTATCAAGAACAATAGACTCCAGCATCTTATCCAATCCGTCACAGCTTATATCGTTACACTGCTTTATTATACTATGTGAATCTTCAGCCACATATTCAATATTCTTGTGCTTTTAATAATATTCATGCAGTACTGTAGGTATTACACTGAAAGTGGTAATAACATATGAACAAACCAGGTATTAAGAGGGCCGGATTTCGATTATTTTTAAAGACCATTACTCTTTAATGTGAAGGAATCATGGATTAGATAAGTGAATGATTGATGCCTCACACAAACACCTGAATCATGGATTAGATAAGTGAATGATTGATGCCTCACACAAACACCTGAATCATGGATTAGATAAGTGAATGATTGATGCCTCACACAAACATCTGAATCATTGATTAGATAAGTGAATGATTGATGCCTCACACAAACACCTTACCACGGGAAAGAATGTTTGTTTTCTTAGATAAGACGTTGACCATGAGACGAGGAATTCTGTAATGAAATTCCTCTCTCTCTCTCTCTCTCTCTCTCTCTCTCTCTCTCTCTCTCTCTCTCTCTCTCTCTCTCTCTCGCTGCTCTCTCTCTCTCTCTTTGCTCTCTCCCTCCCTCTCTCCCTCCTTCCCTCTCTCTCTATCTTTCTCTCTCTCTTTACACATAGTTCTACAAAGTTAAGTTAAGGTTAATAACCATATTTACAAGCTAAGAGCTCTTATATCAATTCATTTAAAAGCTTTTGTATTGTTAAGAGATATACAAATTTTTCATTTTTATTTTTATGTCACCCTTTCTCGGTGAGATACGGCCGGTTCGTTTAAAAAAAAAAAAAGTATATATACGGAACAGGATGAAGTTGAAGCCATCTGTGGGCCAGCAATCCTTTGATCAATTTACTTTATTTCTTTGACATCATTATGCTGCATGAATATGTTCCAGACTCGAGTCATCCTGGGATTAAATGATCTCATATGAAGCGATGTTTTGGAGAAGGGTACAGTCAGAGTGAAGTTGCTGCTGGCTGCCCGTCTTGCTGTCCTCGGAGTAGAACCAATTGTGATACTTTGACAATGTTGGCCTTGTACATAACAGTAAGGCCACCCACATTCCGCCTGTGTTAAAGGCTCTGTTGAAATGACAGATGTATCCAGGCTGGGTCCAGGCGAGAGATGAGTCGTCTTGCTCTGTTCTCTATTCTGTCAAAAAGTCACAGATGAGACGGAGGATAGGCAATCCAAGAAAGTGGGGCACATTCAAGGTATGAGCGTACTTGTGCCTCGTAAAGAATCTTGCAGCCTCTACTGTCAAGCAGATGCCAGATAAGTCAGAGTGCTGTAAGCTTCCTGGCCGCTTTGTTTGCAAGATTTACAATGTGGTTCTTCAAGGTCAGTTTGGTGTCAAATTTCACCCCAAGGATATCAGTTTCGTCCCCAGGTACCAAAACTCTCCCATTCATTCTTACCACAGCTCCAGCAGTACCATCATGGTGCCTAGACACCATCATTATTTGTGTTTTCTCAGGAGCAAATGTTACCTGCTATCGTTTTACCCAGGATGATATAGCTGGAAGCTGGTGATTGATGTAGCTTAGAGCAGCTGGCATTTCCTCTCTTGGATAAGTAAATGTCAGAGTACAGTCGTCTGCATACCATGGGTTTCTGGGATGAGATGAAGAAGGTACATGTACAAGGTATACAGGCCTAGATGACATTAATGACATACTACTATATAGAAAGCCCCTTGTTATGCAGAGCATTTCGGGCAAATTAGGTCAGTTTTGTCCATGGATGCCACCCACACCAATCGACTAACACCCAGGTACCCATTTTACTGATGGGTGAACATAGACAACAGGTGTAAGGAAACACGCCCAATGTTTCAATCATGCCGGGAATCGAATCTGGACCCTCACCGTGTGAAGCGAGAGCTTTAGCCACCAGGCCACGGGCCTGGCCCAAGCACGCTTCCCTGTGGTACACTTGCCCCAATAGGATGTCTTGTTGTCCCATTGAGAACTACACTGCTACACTAACTTGAAGGTAATCACTGAGGAGACATAGTGTAATAGGCTTATCATTTCTTACGTCCACATTGTGATAACCAAGGTGGCACTTTTTCGGAACATCTGAAAATAGGTCGGGATAGGTTAGAGGAAGGGTAATTAATGTTTCTACTTGGTCTTCAGCATGTCCCGACATTATGGGGCGAGGATCCTGGAGCCTGATTTGAACCTCTTGAATTGTATACAAGGAATCAGGATCGTCTATAGGATCGGGAAGATAGAGCAAAGTCATTACTTGGACCTTAGGTGGTTCAAAGAATAGTTTAATCATATTAATGTGGTAAACTTCACCCACACTGGGTTTATCAAGAAGTGCTACCACGTAGTTTAAATCAGAATTTTTCTTACCTTCATTGGCCTCATAAACCTTACTTTCAAGATGTGACCAGACACTGGTTCTTGGACCAGCATCTTGTCTCCTGGGTTAAAGGAGCGAAATTTAGCAGTTTTGTCATACCTGTTTCACGTAGTTTTGAGCATATTTTGAGTAGGCCTTAGCCAGCTAACGGGCCACGTGCAATCTCGATGAGGGATCGTTGCGTGGTTACCAGACTTGCCTTCTGGGAAGACAACAGCGAGTCATGGTACGTGGCAAGGCGTCAAAATGGGCGCCTGTGACAAGCAGGGTTCCACAAGGGTCAGTCCTAGGACCGTTGCTGTTTCTGGTATTTGTGAACGACATGACTGAAGGAATAGACACCGAAGTGTCGCTGTTTGCAGATGATGTGAAGTTGATGAGAAGAATTCAATCATACGAGGACCAGGCAGAACTACAAAGAGATCTGGACAAGCTGCAGGCCTGGTCCAGCAACTGGTTCCTGGAGTTCAACCCCACCAAGTGCAAAGTCATGAAGATTGGGGAAGGGCAAAAAAGACAACAGACGGAGTACAGTCTAGGGAGCCAGAGACTACAAACCTCAAGAAAAAGAATCTTGAGGTGAGTATAACACCGGGCACATCTCCTGAAGCGCACATTAACCAAATAACTGCGGCAGCTTGCGGACGCCTAGCAAACCTAAGAACAGCATTCCGACATCTTAATTAATAAGGAATCGTTCAGGACCCTGTACACTGTGTACATTTGGTCCATTTTGGAATATGCAGCACAAGTTTGGAACCCACACCTAGCTAAGCACTTAAGGAAACTAGAGAAAGTGCAAAGGTTTGCAACTAGACTGGTCCCGGAGCTAAGGGGTATGCCCTACGAGGAGAGGTTAAGAGAAATCGACCTGATGACACTGGAGGACAAGAGAGATAGAGGGGATATGATAACGACATACAAAATACTGAGAGGAATCGACGAGGTGGACAGAGCCAGGATGTTCCAGAGATGGGACACAGCAAGAAGGGGTCACAGTTGGAAGTTGAAGACTCAGATGAATCACAGGGATGTTAGGAAGTATTTCTTCAGTCACAGAGTGGTCAGGAAGTGGAATAGTCTGGGAAGTGATGTAGTCGAGGCAGGATCCATACATAGCTTTAAGAAGGGGAATGATAAAGCTCATGAAGTAGGAGAAGTGACCTAGTAGCGGGCAGCGAAGAGGCGGGGCCAGGAGCTGTGAATCGACCCCTGCAACCACAACTAGGTGAGTACAAACGCACACACACGCAGGGGGAGAGCAGCTGGGAGAGAGGGTGGTGGTGGGAGAGGGGGGTGATGGTGGAGAGGGGGATAGGTCACATACAGTGGCACGACCAGGCCACCAAGAGCTACAGGAAAACATTGGGAAGATACAGAGGGAAACGCAATGGGAGGTAGAGAGGGAGAAGTCAGTGTTTATTCACGGACTTCTGGAGAGCGAGTTAAGGACACAATGAAAGACGGCAAGGGTAAAGCCAGGAGATTGAAAAGATCAGAGAAATAGGCAAAGAGGACATGTCGGAGATAGTAAATTTTCAGAGAATAGGGGGGTACGTGAAGGGGAGAAAATGGCCAGTCAAGCTGATTTTCAAGACAGAATCAGTGCGAATCTGGATCTTGCAAGAGAAACCACGGCTGAAGGAATCGTCAGCATTCAAGAGGGTGTTCCAAGACAGGGACAGAACAAAGACAGAACTCTCATATATACCATTGTACTATACTTATGTAGTATAGATTAGTACCAGCCATTTATAGTTAGGCTCCCTTTTGAACCTGTGACGTCACGAGCCCCTCAAGTGGGACGCTAGCCCGGGGCGTTCTGCCTCACTCCGACGCTAGGCATAGTACTGAACAGAAAGGCTGGGCTCCTCTCCTCACTGACTCATTCAATATATCGTTACCACCCATCGAGAGAGTTTCACTACCACCAACCATTATCTCCAAGAACCCATACAACAGAATGACAGCAGCTGAGGGAGTGGAGGCAGAAGCAAAAGGAGCTAGGAAGAGAGACACAAACAGAATCAGCAGAGATCAACCAGAGCAGGGCAGAGCAACAAGCGCAAGCACACACAGACCCATCCCCAGAACCTCAAAACCAAACACGCTATCCCAACACAGACCACAATCCACACTTACATCCCCCACCCCACACTATGCTGCAGAATCCAGCAGCACACCGCCAGGGCCCCTACCCCCACAGACCCCCCAAAACACAGTGTTGGAGAGGAAACAATGTATGGTACAGCAACGCTGATGGAATAACGAATAAGTGGCAGGAGTGGCATGAAAGAGTCAAAGAGGCATCACCGGACATCATAGACCTCACTGAAACAAAGCTCTCAGGGATGATAACAGATGCCATCTTTCCAACGGGATACCAGATCTTGAGGAAAGACAGAGGGAACAGAGGGGGTGGAGGAGTGGCACTGCTGATCAAAAACCGATGGGATTTTGAGAAGCTGGAGAGAGAGGAGACAGAGGAGAAACAGGACATTATATAATAGGAACGCTTCAGTCCGGAGGTCCAAAAGTGGTAATTGCAGTGATGTATAACCCACCACAGAACAGCAGGAGGCCAAGGCAAGAGTATGATGAGAGTAATAGAACGATGGCTGACACACTGGCCGAAGTGGCCAGAAGGGCTCATGCGAGCAGGGCGAAGTTACTGATCATGGGTGACTTCAACAATAAGGAAATCGAATGGGAGAACTTAGAGCCATATGGGTGCCAAGAAACGTGGAGGGCTAAGATGATGGAGGTGGTACTGGAAAATCTCATGTACCAACACGTAAGGGACAATACCAGAGAGAGAGGAGAGGACGAACCAGCAAGACTGGACCTAGTATTCACCTTGATTAGTGCAGATATTGAGGACATCACATATGAAAGACCCCTTGGGGCCAGTGATCATGTGGTTCTAAGCTTCGAATGCATAGTAGAGTTACAAGTGGAGGGGGAAGCAGGAAGGGCTGGGCGAATGAAGCCAAACTACAAGAAAGGGGACTAGGTAGGCATGAATAATTTCCTGCACTGAGTTCAGTGGGACAGAGAGCTAACAGGGAAGTCAGTACACGAGATGATGGAATATATGACAACAATTTGCAAGAAAGCTGAGGAGAGGTTTGTACCCAAGGGTAACAGGAAAAACGAAAAAGCCAGGATGAGCCCATGGTTCACCCAATGGTGCAGGGAAGCCAAAACCAAGTGTGCCAGGGAATGGAAGAAGTATAGAAGGCAAAGAACCCAGGAGAATAAGGAGACCAGTTGTAGAGCCAGAAATGAATATGCACAGGTAAGAAGGGAGCCCAAAGACAATACAAGAATGACATAGCAGCGAAAGCAAAATCTGACCAAAAGCTGTTGTACTGCCACATCAGAAGGAAAACAACAGTCAAGGACCAGGTGATCAGGCTGAGGAAGGAAGGAGGGGAGGTCACAAGAAATGACCGTGAAGTGTGTGAGGAGCTCAACATGAGATTCAAAGAAGTGTTCACAGAGGCGATAGAAGGGCCTCCAGAAAGGCGGAGAGGTGGGGTACACCATCAGGTGTTGGACACAATACACACAACTGAGGAGGAAGTGAAGAGGCTGCTAAGCGAGCTAGATACCTCAAAGGCGATGGGGTCAGATAACATTTCTCCATGGGTCCTGAGAGAGGGAGAAGAGGAGCTATGTGTACCACTAACAACAATCTTCAACACATCTATCGAAAAAGGGCGACTACCTGAGGTATGGAAGACAGCAAATGTAGTCCCAATTTTTTAAAAAAGGAGACAGGCATGAAGCACTAAACTACAGGCCAGTGTCACTGACATGTATAGTATGCAAGGTCATGGAGAAGATTATCAGGAGAAGAGTGGTGGAGCACCTGGAAAGGAATGAGCCTATAAACGACCAGGCAGGGATAACAGGGAAGGCACTACAGTGGATCAGGGAATACCTATCAGGAAGACTGCCGCGAGTCATGGTACGTGGCGAGGTGTCAGAGTGGGCGTCGTTGACGAGTGCTGTTTCTGGTATTTGTGAACGACATGACGGAAGGAATAGACTCCGAAGTGTCCCTGTTTGCAGATGATGTGAAGTTGATGAGAATTCAATCGGACGAGGACCAGGCAGAACTACAAAGGGATTTGGACAGGCTGCAAGCCTTGTTCAGAAATTGGCTCCTTTAGTTCAACCCCACCAAGTGAAAAGTCATGAAGAAGGGGGAAGGGCAAAGTAGACCGCAGACGGAGTACAGTCTAGGGAGACAGAGACTACAAACCTCAATCAAGGAAAAAGATCTTGGGGTGAGTATAACACCAGGCATATTTCCTGAGGCGCACATCAAACAAATAACTGCTGCACCATACGGGCGCCTAGCAAACCTAAGTACAGCATTCCGACATCTTAATAAGGAATCGTTCAGGACCCTGTACACTGTGTACGTTAGGCCCATATTGGAGTATGCAGCACCAGTTTGGAACCCACACCTAGCCAAGCACGTAAAGAAACTATAGAAAGTACAAAGGTTTGCAACAAGACTAGTCCCGGAGCTAAGGGGTATGTCCTACGAGGAGAGGTTAAGGGAAATCGACCTGACGACACTGGTGGACAGGAGAGAAAGGGGGGACATGATAACGACATATAAAATACTGAGAGGAATTGACAAGGTGGACAGAGACATAATGTTCCAGAGATGGGACACAACAACTAGGGGACACAGTTGGAAGTTGAAGACTCAGATGAATCACAGGGATGTTAGGAAGTATTTCTTCAGTTATAGAGTGGTCAGGAAGTGGAATAGTTTGGGAAGCGATGTAGTTGAGGCGGGATCCATTCATAGCTTTAAGAAGAGGTATGATAAAGCTCATGGTGCGGGGAGAGTGACCCAGTAGAGGCCATTGAAAAGGCGGGGCCAGGAGCTATGAATCGACCCCTGCAACCACAACTAGGTGAGTACAACTAGGTGAGTACACACACACACACACACACACACACACACACACACACACACACACACACACACACACACACACACACACACACACACACACACACACACACACACACCTTAGTACGGGCAAGAATGTAATAAAGCTTCGCTCTGAAGAAAGAATTTATTGAAATTAAAATGCCTTCAAAAATTTCCCTTTGATCTTATTCAAGTGCCACTAAAATTTGTTTTCATCCTTTCAATTTTTAAAAGTTAAAATTTTGGGGGGCATAAATGATGCTTATAATCTTATGCAGGAATCATTTTTACAATACATTTTTATTCACCTTCCTCAATTCAAAGAAAATAATATTTAAAAGATGAATATACAAAATAATCTGCCAAAGCTGAATTTACTTAAAGCTTTTGTTCAACCACCCAAATTCAATTGGAAGCAACGTGAAAGGCAGCAGGAGGGAACATCAATACTTGTGACAGCTGCCTACAACACTGCAAAGCTTTGTTATAAACCATTTTCCTTTACTTGCAAACTGCTCTCTCACCCAGCTTTTTGAAAGGACTTAATTTTAAGTGAGCTCTTGCTAATTGACCAATTTTACCTATTCGGTACGGTTAATTCGGTACGGTTTACGTTCACCAAAAAACTATAACAATTATGTAAGTGTATTTTTGTAACTGCTTTTGTAAGTGAATTTTTGGGGGTCTAAAAGGACTAATCTAATTTTCATTATTCGTTTGGTAACTGCACTTGAACAGCATTCTGGAACGAATTAATAACAAAAACCGGGGGGTCCACTGTATATACAAATAACAACTTGAGCCTAGTGAACTAGCTCTGAGGCACCCACACCGTCGTATGTCCTCGCAACTTGAAGCAAGCCTAGTTCGCTAGGCTCAAGTTGTTGTTTGTGTGTGATATATATATATATATATATATATATATATATATATATATATATATATATATATATATATATATATACACACAAGGCAAGAGGTGTGGGGTTAAAAGATAAAGAATCAAATGCAAAGTGGGAGTTGTCACAGTTGCTTTTGCTGATGACACTGTGCTTTTGGGAGATTCTGAAGAGAAGTTGCAGAGGTTGGTGGATGAATTTGGTAGGGTGTGTAAAAGAAGAAAATTGAAAGTGAATATAGGAAAGAGTAAGGTGATGAGGATAACAAAAAGATTAGGTGACGAAAGATTGGATATCAGATTGGAGGGAGAGAGTATGGAGGAGGTGAATGTATTCAGATATTTGGGAGTGGACATGTCAGCAGATGGGTCTATGAAGGATGAGGTGAATCATAGAATTGATGAGGGGAAAAGGGTGAGTGGAGCACTTCGGAGACTGTGGAGACAAAGAACCTTGTCCATGGAAGTAAAGAGGGAAATGTATGAGAGTACAGTTATACCAACACTCTTATATGGGTGTGAAGCATGGGTGATGAATGTTGCAACGAGGAGAAGGCTGGAGGCAGTGGAGATGTCATGTCTGAGGTCAATGTGTGGTGTTAATATAATGTAGAGAATTCGGAGTTTGGAAATTAGGAGGAGGTGCGGGATTACCAAAACTATTATCCAGAGAGCTGAGGAGGGGTTGTTGAGGTGGTTCGGACATGTAGAGAGAATGGAACGAGACAGAATGACTTCGAGAATGTATAAATCTGTAGTGGAGGGAAGGCAGGGTAGGGGTCGGCCTAGGAAAGGTTGGAGGGAGGGGGTAAAGAGGTTTTGTGTGCGAGGGGCTTGGACTTCCAGCAAGCATGTGTGAGCGTATTTGATCGGAGTGAATGGAGACAAATGGTTTTTAATACTTGACGTGCTGTTGGAGTGTGAGCAAAGTAACATTTATGAAGGGATTCAGGGAAACCGGCAGGCTGGACTTGAGTCCTGGAGATGGGAAGTACAGTGTCTGCACTCTGAAGGAGGGGTGTTAATGTTGCAGTTTTTTAACTGTAATGTAAAGCACCCCTCTGGCAAACAGTGATGGAGTGAATGTGTGTGTGTGTGTGTGTGTGTGTGTGTGTGTGTGTGTGTGTGTGTGTGTGTGTGTGTGTGTGTGTGTGTGTGATAAATGGTTTTGAAAACCGACGAGTTGAAGATTGAGACACTTATGCAGCATATGGGAATCTTTATTAAGGAAACGTTTCGCCACACAGTGGCTTCATCAGTTCAATGCAAAGCAGAAAGGTGTAAGGAGAGAAGGAGTTTGAGGTAATCAGTCCTTCAGTCTGGAGTCGATGTGTTCATATATAATACTTGTTAGAGCATTCTTCCCAAGGAACTCATTGCTAGAAGGAGAAATCTACAACACTCTTCTCCTCTAGAAAGCTGACTAAGAACTTCGTTTTAAAGTCTATCGAAAAATAACCAACCATCACGATCTTCTCCACTTCTACTCTCACCAAGACACTAAAACCAAACGTGGTGTAATTATAGGCTTTTTCCTGCGTGCACTCCTAATCTGTAGTAGTGAGTTCTTTGAGGAAGAATGCTCTCTAATTGAACAAGTATTTTCTAAACTTCACTATCTTCTTCACTTCATTAGAGACTGCAGACGCCGGGCATATAACATCTTTAGCACACCCATTGAAGACACTGCCGAGAAGAGATACATATTCCTCCCCACCAATTCCATTGACAAACACGTTTCCAATATATTTTCCAATACCTGATTCCAAGTATCTACCTCCACATCCACCACCACTTGTCCAAGGTGTTTTCTCTTCTGTACCAAGATGCCATTGTGTTGCAGTGTGAGACAGAGTGAATATCAAAATGGTATATAATACCGACAGGTTGGTAATACACATGCAACAGTTAGGCATCTTTATTCCGAAACGTTTCGCCTACAGTCGACTTCAGGAGCAGTAGAAATGTGAAGTCGATGTAATCAGTCCATCACCCTTGAAGACAACATTTTCTAGTGAAAATGGTTGGATTTGAGAGGGTCGTGACCTCTCAATGATTACATTCTTTCTTCTACTAGTGAACCACACCTCTCCTGACATAGTTTTAGTCTATCGAACAAAACTCTTCTGACCACCTCAAAGCTACGTCTGGATAGTTTCCAGGCCAATTTAGAACGCTTAGGAAACTGTCTTCGAAGAATGTCAGCATTTTTCTTGAAATGTGGCATGGAGCAATATCCTTCTGGAAAATGTCTTCTTCATCAGGAAAGTCTCTATCCACAATGTGAAGCAAACGAGTTGGTAGGATTACCTTGAATTTGTCACTGTTCATTGTTCCCTCAACAATAACAAGCCGTCCAAGGCCTTTAGCAGTACAACTACCCCAAAATATCTTAGGTGGGTGTTTTGGCACTTGTTGAATGTGTCCATTCTTAAGAGGTTCGCCGTAGCTCTATTTCACTACCACTGATCTGTACCCATCTACTTCAAAATGCGCCTCATCTGAAAAAATAAATTTTCTCCATTCATGTGTCGTCCATCCCTAATGATCGAGTGCCCACAGCAGCTGTTTTTTTTTCATAGCAGCAGCAGTCAATAATTGTTTCTTCGCTGGCTTCCTTGCAGTTCTGCCAACTTCAAGGAGCCTTTGTCGAACAGTTGAAGAATCAACATTTAGGCCAGCTGAAACCACATATCTCTGTAGATCTCATAATAACCTAGTCATCGTGAGGTGTCTTGGGTTTTCTTGCGTCCTCGACGCAGTGATCCACAGTCACCAGTGTAGTCAACTCTCTTCTGAAACAGACCAGCAGTTAGACTAAAATTTTGGGCGATCTGATACTCAAATCAACATGTTTTCTTAGACCTACAATACTTGCACCTTACCTAGATGAAAAATCCATCATGAATTTCAGCAGTAATCATGAACTGACGGTGAAAATTTGGCAAAACCACATTCACTCACGGAGCACGCTTTCAGAAATAGCCCTACAGAACAACAGCTGTTGTAGCACTGGCGAGAGTCGCAGGGTAACACCACAGGTGGATGGGTGCCTGAAGTCAATAGCAAACTCTTTTGAAAAGAAAAGAACCACATGATCACTAGCTACAAGGGGCCTTTCATTTGTGATTTTTTCAGTGTCAGAACTACTCAAGGTGAATATGAGATCCAGCTTTGTTGGATAATCCACTCCTCTCTCTCTCTGATATTTTTCCCTGACAAGTTGATGCATGAGGTTTTCCAGTACCACCTCCATCATCTTAGGTCTCTACATTTCAGGTCCCACATGTGACTCCAGGTTTTCCACAACTAGTAACTTTGCCCTACCCATGTGGGCCCTTCTTGCCACTTCAGCTAGTGTGTCCACCATTTCTGCATTGCTCTCATCATTTTCTTCACTTGGTTACACTGCTATTCTGTGGTGGATTGTACATCACTGCCATTACCACCTTGGGACCCCCAGTCCGAATTGTTCTTTCTCTATATAGTCCCTTGCTTCCATTCTGTCCATTAGTTCCATTTCCTCAAATTTCCACTGGTTTTTGAGGAGCAGTGCAATTTCTCCTTCTGGTATCATCCCTGTGAGCTTCGTTTTTTGTGAGTGCTATGATGTCTGAAGATGTCTCATGATTCTTTCTTTCCACTCCTCACATTTATTTGTCATTTCATCTGCATTGGTGTACCAAACCTTTAGCTTCTTTTCTAATACTGTGGTCTGCAGGGTTTGTTGGATTTAGGGGAGTGGGAGACCTGGTAAGATACTCTGAGGGCTGTTGTAAAGGTGGAGTTTGTGGTGGAGGTTGGGGGCTGTGGGTACGGAGGATGGGTTGTTTTGGGTTAGTCTGCTTGGTTGTGGAGGGGTTATCAGGGTTGAGGGTCTTCTGTAGGTGGTACTGAGGGAGGCAATGTGTTTGCTTTTCTTCCTGAGTCTTGGTTCCTCTGCCCATCACCATCCTTGACTCTCTTTCCTGCCCCTTATTTCATTGTATCCTCACAGTTTCTGTCTTTTCGTGTTTTGTCATGGTCGAGGTACACCCACTAGTAATTTGGTGAGCCCCTTAGTCGTGCTTTCATCTGCAGGATTCTCTTTCTCACCATTTCTGAATTGAAAATTAATTTAACTGGACGGTTTCTTCCCCTTTAAGACCCCCCTTTTCTCAGAAAATTTGTCTTCCTCTCCTGTCTCTTTCATGATATTTTCAATTTCTTTTCCTCCCAATATCATAATACTCTGTAAGTTGCCCCTTTGGCTTCCTGAAGCCCATGAACAAAGGCTGACCTCTTCCTTTCATCATCCCATCTCATTTCCCTTTGTATCTTATCATCCAATTTAAATATCTCCTGTTCTGTTTTCATTAACATTTCCTGGATCTCTCAATGGTCTGATAATGAATCTGCAGGAGACCTGCCCCCTTTCCTTCAGTTCCCACTCTGCTGTCCCTGTACACAACAACCTGCCACTTTCACTCCTCGACTTTTCCCAGGGGGTCTGATAGGGCCTCTGCATATAACTTATCTCTTTCCTGACAACTCTGCGACTGAAAAAAATAATTCCTAACATCCCTGTGATTCATGTGAGTCTTCAAATTTCAATTGTGACCCATTGACGCTGTGTCCCATCTCTGGAACATCATGTCCCTGCTCACCTCGTCGATTCCTCTCAGCATTTTATATGTTATCATGGTCTCCATGTCCCTTCTGTCCTCCAGTGTCGTCAGGTCGATTTCCCTTAACCTCTCTTCGTAGGATATGCCTCTTAACTCCGGGACTAGTCTCACTGCAAACCTTTGTACTTTCTCTAATTTCCTGACGTGCTTGGTCAGGTCGTGTACAGGGTCGTGAACGACTCCTTACTGAATTGTCGGAATGCTCTTCTTATGTTTGCTAGTCGCCCGTATGCCGCAGCAGTTATTTGGTTGATGTGCGCCTTAGATGTGTTCGGTGGTATACTCCCCCCAAGATCCTTTTTCTTGAGTGAGGTTTGTAGTCTTTGGCCCCCTAAACTGTATTCTCTCTACATTCTTCTTCTCCATTCCACAGTCCTCATGACTTTGCACTAGGCGGGGTTGAACACCAGCAGCCATTTGCAGGACAATGCCTGTAGCCTGTCCAGATCCCTTTGTAGTCCTGCCTGGTCCTCCTCTGATTAAATTCTCCTCACTACCTTGACATCGTCTGCAAACAGAAGCACTTCTGAGTCTATTCCTTCCGTCATTCACATTTACCAGAAACAGCAATGGCCCTATGGCACCCCGCTCGTCACAGGCGCCTCGTCGTGTACAATGACTCGTTGTTGCCTTCTTGTCAGGTATTCTCTGATCGATTCGAGGTCGTTCACTTTGTGCAGTATCTCAGATTTAGGGACACTGATATCTTCAAGTCATATTACCTCTCAAGTTAAATTATAGTACCATACGGGGAGAAATTAATCCGAATTTATTGCCTGTGGGAGAATGAATTCTTAAATATTATCGAAGGTGATAACTGGAGAGGTGGAAGATCTTGAAAAACCTTACAGGGGACGGGATTCACTAGTAGAAGCAAGATGGTAAGAACTGTGGAGCACTACAGCAAGCCTACTGACCCATGTTAGGCAGTTCCCTCTAGAATCCAATCCTTCTCACTCATAAATAGTAGATAAGTGATGAAGTTGTGAAAGATGTCTTCTCTACCAAGATACAGTTGTGTTGTGTCTAACATGTTTTTTGAAAACGGTTTAAAATACCGACTGGGTAGGATGGAGTGTCCTGGGCAACATGGAGGTCGCAAACCAAAGGGAACGGGCGCCCTGGCTTGACATTTAATAAGAAATGCTAAAGGGAGCGTTTCACACATAATTAGGTGAGTAAATTAAATGAATACACATATATCAGGAGAGATATTCTCTCAGAATATATAAATATTACTTATTACTCTGTTTGTGTTAGCATTTAATGTTTTCAATTTGTTAAATACATATAATTATTGTGTGTTAATTGTTTTATAACTAAATTGCT
Source organism: Cherax destructor (assembly GCA_009830355.1). Classification (NCBI taxonomy): domain Eukaryota; kingdom Metazoa; phylum Arthropoda; class Malacostraca; order Decapoda; family Parastacidae; genus Cherax; species Cherax destructor. Next base: position 17,114 of record WNWK01020134.1, on the reverse strand, counting down.
AATTAGGTATTCTCGAAGGAGGGACCTTAAGTAGCGACCAGCATATTTTTTCTTTTTTTCTCTCTTTCTTTTTCTGCATTTTACTTTTGGCTTTTATCTTGCTGGTAAGAAGCGAAGGCCACGTCCGGCAGTGTGCAGTTACTAATGCCAGATTCTAGAAACAATCGGTTAGTGCAGGTGACCTATGATAAAAGCTGTAGAATTTATTTCCAGCTTCCTGAAACAGCTCCCAAGAGTTTCAAAACTCTCGGCGGAGTTAAGTTCGTAGATCATCGATGGCGAATAGTGAAATTAAAGAATGTAGGTTCACATTTGCCAATTTTAAACGCAAAATTGAATGAAATTTTTATTTCAATTTGTAAATTTTAAATTATCAACTTGAATAAATAAAACTAACATCATTAAAGCAGTCAGCCAACACATAATTCCTCTCTAGAAGAAATATTCTTTATTTCATTTTTCAGGTCAATATCCCGTCAGAGACTCTCCTCGAGACCGCTGACTCACATCATAATGGAACACCAAGACCTGGTGATGTTATCCTCATCTCTTCTCACGTTTTATGGAAGATTCATGAGTTCAGAGCCTCTGGCCATGACCAAACTCACAATTTAGATTGCATCTTTTAGAATCACTGACAGGAACAGCTGAGAAGAAGTCTGGTTTTCCAGATGTATTAAATAATAAATTATGCCGATGAAAGTTTCCACATTTAGGCGAGTTATAAATCTGACAATACTCACAGTACTCACTCACTGTACACTGCTCGTACTCACTCACTGTACACTGCTCGTACTCACTCACTGTACACTGCTCGTACTCACTCACTGTACACTGCTCGTACTCACTCACTGTACACTGCTCGTACTCACTCACTGTACACTGCTCGTACTCACTCACTGTACACTGCTCGTACTCACTCACTGTACACTGCTCGTACTCACTCACTGTACACTGCTCGTACACACTCACTGTACACTGCTCGTACTCACTCACTGTACACTGCTCGTACACACTCACTGTACACTGCTCGTACTCACTCACTGTACACTGCTCGTACACACTCACTGTACACTGCTCGTACTCACTCACTGTACACTGCTCGTACTCACTCACTGTACACTGCTCGTACTCACTCACTGTACACTGCTCGTACTCACTCACTGTACACTGCTCTACCACTCACTGTACACTGCTCGTACTCACTCCGTACACTTTGCTCGTACCACTCACTGTACACTGCTCGTACTCACTCACTGTCACCTGCTCGTACCACTCACTGTACACTGCTCGTACTCACTCACTGTACACTGCTCGTACACACTCACTGTACACTGCTCGTACTCACTCACTGTACACTGCTCGTACCACTACTGTACACTGCTCGTACTCACTCACTGTACACTGCTGCCATCACGTACCTCCGTACCTCACTGTACACTGCTCGTACTCACTACTGTACACTGCTCGTACTCACTCACTGTACACTGCTCGTACTCACCTGTACTGCTCATGCACTGCTCGTACTCACTCACTGTACACTGCTCGTACTCACTCCTGTCACTGCTCGTACTCACTCACTGTACACTGCTCGTACACACTCACTGTACACTGCTCGTACTCACTCACTGTACACTGCTCGTACTCACTCACTGTACACTGCTCGTACTCACTCACTGTACACTGCTCGTACTCACTCACTGTACACTGCTCGTACTCACTCACTGTACACTGCTCGTACTCACTCACTGTACACTGCTCGTACCACTCACTGTACACTGCTCGTACTCACTCACTGTACACTGCTCGTACACACTCACTGTACACTGCTCGTACTCACTCACTGTACACTGCTCGTACTCACTCACTGTACACTGCTCGTACTCACTCACTGTACACTGCTTCGTACTCACTCATACACTGTACTACTCTGTACACTGCTCACTCACTCACTGTACACTGCTCGTACTCACTCACTGTACACTGCTCGTACTCACTCACTGTACACTCCGCCTCGTACTCACTTCACTCTGTACACTGCTCGTACTCACTCACTGTACACTGCTCGCTCACCATGTACACTGCTGCTCACTACTGTACACTGCTCGTACTCCTCACTGTACACTGCTCGTACTCACTGTACACTGCCCGTACTCACTCACCTGTACACTCGCTCCGTACTCACTCACTGTACACTGCTCGTACTCACTCACTGTACACTGCTCGTAATCACTCACTGTACACTGCTCGTGCTCACTCACTGTACACTGCTCGTACTCACTCACTGTACACTGCTCGTACTCACTCACTGTACACTGCTCGTACTCACTCACTGTACATTGCTCGTACTCACTCACTGTACACTGCTCGTACTCACTCACTGTACACTGCTCGTACTCACTGTACACTGCCCGTACTCACTCACTGTACACTGCTCGTACTCACTCACTGTACACTGCTCGTACTCACTCACTGTACACTGCTCGTACTCACTCACTGTATACTGCTCGTACTCACTCACTGTACACTGCTCGTACTCACTCACTGTACACTGCCAAACACTTCAGCCAGTCAAGGCCATAAAGATGTCTTCTTCAGTGCTTGCAGCTGGCAAAGCATTGCTGAAAAGAAATTCTTGCAGCATGTCTTAGCCTTTGTACCTTGCAAAAAGGTGAGTTAAGGATTATTTGTAATGTCCGCTGATTCACTCGTCTGCAGTAAAAAAAAAAAAACTTTTATAGCACCACAGAAAGTTGAGAGGAAAATATCTAACATGAAGTTTAATGGGCGTTTGATGCAATTGTTAGAGAGTGGTGTTGATTGCACCTTCTTAGCAACATCTGCTCCTTAAACCTTATTGACTACACGAGGGTCATTATGGTTGCCTGTATCCTGCTCACCGCCACTCAAGTATATTTTAATCCCTGAAAAAGTCATATATACACTGAAAGACATACACTTTCCGATGTATATAATGTTTTCAAAGTCAGGTGTCCTTGTACGTAGGTATCAGAAGCAGTATTTAATTCTTTACGAAAAATAATTTATTAATATTTCCTTTAGTAGTGTTGATATTAGTGAATATTGAAGACTTTGGAAAACTAAAATGATAAACAAATAAATTTTTAAATAAGTATTTAAAGATTATATCAAAGTGGATTTATCTGTGAGAATAGACTTCATAGAGCCCACTACCATAATAAATCAGTGTTGAGTAAATGTGGGTCTTGACAGGATTACATTTCTCTGAGTATCGAATAACTATTGGCTGGGATGGAATAATTCTCTCGGAGTGTCAAGTAACCATCAGTAGGGTAAATAACTAACCCAGTTAATCAGTGTTGCGGGAACACTGGTCGTAAGAAGATCAGTGTTGCGGGAACACTGGTCGTAAAAGGATCAGTGTTGCGGGAACACTGGTCGTAAGAGGATCAGTGTTGCGGGAACACTGGTCGTAAAGTGGGAAATTCAGTGTTGCAGGGCGGGAACAACTGGTCGTAAAGGGGGGGAAACTTGTCAGTGTTGCGGAACACTGGAATAGACCTGGTCGTATAGGTGGGGATTCAGTGTTTGCGGAATACCATCATTTGGGAACCTAGCAGTTCTGTGTGCAGAGAATTCCATCCAAGTGTGTGTGGATGACATGTCCAACTGAGAGAAATAATTTTACAATTAGTATATTACCCTTCAAATATTTATAAGGATGGAATATATCTTACACCAGAGCGGTCAAAAATCGTTTCCAATAGCATATTTTCCTAGAAATTTTGGGGATGAAATAATTCTAACAGCGGAACACCATTCATCGTTAAATTAATGCAGAGAAAAACATGAAAGAGCAAATAAAAATATATTCTATCATATGTTCTGCGAGCACAAACGTCTAAGTTTATTATTTTTCATGAAATATCGCGGTATTAGTTAAGTATTGTTCATAAATGGTATACAGTACCAAGAATTAATACAACATTTGGGTAACTTTGTAAACATTTCGTCATCCAGTGGCTTTATCCATACAATTTCAAGGACATAATTGTATGACTCGAGAACTATATACAAAAGATGAGGTAATGAGTCGCTCATCCTTGGAGTTGGTGATGAGCAGTGTAGTCCTGAAGAACCTGAAGGAGAGGCAGGAAGATTGGCGCTTATAAACTGGCACAAAATAAAGGAAATGCAGCAGACGAAGGCATTGTCAGTGGTAGGCGGGGGTCCCAGTGGAAGTAGGTCACACCCGAGTATGCACCAAGATGGTGGTGCTCATCACCAACGTCTTCCCATTATCCCCATGAATCTGTACTGATAAAGCCACTTGATGGCGAAACGTCTACAAATAATGATACCCAAATGTTGCAAATGTATCTAATTCAATACTGAAATCATAAGAAAATAAATTTAACTTAACAATCACTAATAACGTTTACCCTTGGCAATAATTCAACCACACACTTATTTGATAGTTAATAGCAGTGCTAGAGATATAGACTTTAACTATAGTTAACCAATATGCTTGGTAAACATATCAAAAATATTAGATGAAAAAAATTATATTCCATGAGATAATTTTCAAATAGTTGGTCAGATACTTTTAAAACAAAAGCTCATAGTTTATATTGACAGAGAACTAGAGTAGGTAGTCTGTTCAAAACTTTTAATGTCTATTAAATGTAAAATGAGGATGAACCAGTCAACAAGTGAGTTGAATAAATTCGGAAAATGCAAATATATGGATCTTTATTGAGTGGGTTACTAACTCACACCAATTTTTTTATTATGGCCAAATACTAGAAGACACCAATTGTGAGGTCTGAAGAATTCATAATCAATTATGTAATCAATTATAGACGAAAAAGGACACAAATGCAACTAATGTGACATTTTATTGTGGCAACGTTTCGCTCTCCAGGAGCTTTGTCAAGCCGTTACAAAGCTCCTGGAGAGCGAAACGTTGCCACAATAAAATGTCACATTAGCTGCATTTATTAAGTGAAGTTAGTCAAATATAGCGGAATGAATATTCTAAGGCTATAAGAAGGCATTTTACGGCGTACGGTACAAGCAACTGGTTAAAAATCAGAGAAGACCGGGAGATGAACACTGTCAACTACAATGCAGCAGATCAATAATATTTAAGAGGTAATACAACTGAGTAATTGTCCAAGTAGAGGAAATTCATTATCCAGTCGTAAATAAATTGTAGACCTCTTGGATCCCCGTCTTAACCACTACTGCTCCTTGTAAATATAAACGAGATTCTTATTTATTCCGGTTTATGGCTGAGATAAATAAAAATATTAAAAGGTAAAGAATAGTTAAAGCAGTTCCTGGATAATCTGAAAGATTAATAAGAAGACACAACTAGAGTTTAATTCCAGAAAATACCCGGTTATGATAATAAGAAAATATTTAGAATACTATAAACTGAGAACAGACTCGAGAAATAGTAAGAAAATATCAATAAAGAAGTACATAGGGGTAAGAATAGCCCAAAGCGTTTCATTAAAGTCGCACGTCAACCACCCACTTGACTACGTGTATTAATGTTCGTAGAATTACCCACATTATGTTAGGTAAAAGGACACAAGTGCAACTAATGTGACTTTTATTGTGGCAACGTTCCGCTCTGGCTAGACTAAAAGTGAAGATCCTGAGGATGAAAAATAGTAGTATAATAATGAGATACATGAGAACGAAGTACAAAATACTCTGATTATATAATTGAGAAACATAGATGACTGGCCACAAGGGGGAGAGGAATACACGGTGCAACAGAGGAATCCTGAAGACCATGGTGAAACTCGTTAATACTCAGGAATATTTTTTCAGCCTCAGGTGACTCAGGAAGTGAATGATCTGGATGAAGGTGTGGAGGCAGCCTATACAATAAATACCCTTACAACAAGTTAGGTATCCCCCTTGGGGCTACCTTATAGTGAATGGCATAAGTTTCTTTGCTCTTGTGCTTTCATTTACGACTTGAAACGCCAGATTCAGTCGATTTCAAATTATTATCTTTTGTGTACTGAAGACAGGGAAATGTTCTTTCATCTGTTAACATGTGAAGGTGCCCTCTAATTTACAAATATGCCATACCTTAAGAAACCCTCTTCATATCGGCTTCAAACTTACAGCACTGGTGTATCTTACGAAGAAGGTTGGGTTTATTATTGAACTGTAGAGATGTCAATTTGCCATTTTTTCAATACCGTGATATTATTTTCTGTAAATAATAAATATTCAAGTGGCTTCAAACTTTAATAGATGATGTATCTAAGGCACTTGATGGTGCTCTATAGTTATTGGCTGTTTAGATGCAAATTTTCTGTTTACTGTCCGTAGTAATAAACACATTTAGTTTAAAACAAGAGCTCACAATACAAGGTTAGACAGAACTCGGCAACGGCTAATTAAGAGGCAAGGCCGGTGCTAAGATTCGACCCACGCAACTAAATAGAAGTTAATACAAATAGGATAAAACAAACAATCTACTTTACGTTTTCTTTCACAATACCAGGAAATTGTTTCTAAATACACCACAATACACTACAGGGCAGACAATACATCATAACTCTGCTATCTTCCCTCACTCAGCACAGTTGACCACTAAACATTGCACTGCACCTTAATTCTTCCTCTCTGGAGATTCCATTACCAGTGTCAGCCACCATGGACATGTTCCATCACAACAAATACATTGTGCTCAACTTTATATGGAAAAATCATAAATGGTGCCATCACCATTTTTACACCAAAGATTAATTAAATTTGAGAATGGTTCCATCTTAGACGCTGTCTCTTTCACTAACACAAACTTCTATGTACGTGGTACCATCTTAGACGCTGTCTCTTTCACTAGCACAAACTTCTATGTACGTTGTACCATCTTAGACGCTGTCTCTTTCACTAACACAAACTTCTATGTACGTGGTACCATCTTAGACGCTGTCTCTTTCACTAACACAAACTTCTATGTACGTGGTACCATCTTAGACGCTGTCTCTTTCACTAACACAAACTTCTATGTACGTGGTACCATCTTAGACGCTGTCTCTTTCACTAACACAAACTTCTATGTACGTCATTATTCTTTCTCGAATTTTGTGACATTTGTTTATAACGTAACAACCAAATTTCTCATTGTTGCTGCGTTAGTCTTATGTTTAATTTCGCTGAAGTCTACCTGAAGAGAGTTCCAGGGGTCAACGCCTGATCAACCAGGCTGTTACTGCTGGCCGCACGCAATCCAACGTACGAACCACAACCCGGCTGGTCAGGTACCGACTTTAGGTGCTTGTCCAGTGACTGCTTGAAGACAGCCAGAGGTCTATTGGTGATCCCCCTTATGTATGCTGGGAGGCAGATGAACAATCTTGGGCCCCTGACATTTATTGTGTTGTCTCTTAAATGAATAATAAAACTGTAATAAAACGCTGTATAGAAAATATTTTTATTAAGTAACAAGACACGTCTTAATCCACATTAATCATTCTGCTTCACAACCATAGAAACATTCACTAATATTAACTTATCACTCTATCATTAACTCACATACAACCATAATAGTTAAACATAAAAACATTAATTGATTCATAAGAAAAAGCTTAATCATACTAGCGTACGTTAGTATACAAAATGTTAAATCTTTTAATTTATATAAACATTTCTTAGTTTTCAAGTGTTAATATTTACATTGCAGGTAATATAATGTGGGTCACTACCACTTTAAAGGGATACATTATTTACATGGGAGATCATCAGTGTTAAAGCAGAAGAGATGCTGTCATGGAATGTTTTCATGCACATGATACCACGTTAGATGGGTACCATTATGGAGGTCGAGTTTATTGTGGAATGGGAGCAGCTGGCTAGAAACGGGAGCAGTGTGGATAGAAATGGGAGTTTTTTTCATGGTACGGAGAAGGGAAGAGAGAGAGAATGGCTGGGAGCTTCCTGGGGAGTGGGAGGATTTGCTGGGGAGATGAAACAATTTGGCGGGGGGAGGAGGTATTTTCTTAGGAGTGGAAGGAGTTTCTAGGGAGGAGGAGGTGTTTGGGGGTGAAGTGAGATATGTTAGGGATTGTTGGGGAGGAAGAGGAGTTTGTAGTTAGAGTGGGAGATCTTGGAGAACATGAATTTATTTGGATATGGGACGAGATTGATGGGGAGCCATAGATTTTTGTTGTGGAGAGTTTATAAGTTAAGTTGTGTGCATGTGAAAGACAGCTAAAATATGACCTGGAATCAACACTGATGATATCTGCTGAGATAAACTGTCTGTGTATTAGACAAGGATAGAAAAACATAGAGCTCTCTCCTCATCCTACACTTCCTTCGGTCATGTGAAAAACAGGTAGGAAAATATACCATACCTTACTGTAAAATAGCATGGAAATTACAGTAGAGAAGAAACTGGATGGAAGACGAGAGCTACAACTCCCTCTACTAATTTGCTACTGTTTCTATCTTACTACTGTGCAACTCCACTGCCATTCACACAGCTGTGTGTAACAACCAGTGCCATTGTGACTACCACAAACACACTCTTCATTTCTATCTATACTATTATTTACTATTATTATTAGCTCGGTGTCCTGGCTGGCAATTGATCGTCCTGATGCAGCCGTTGTTTAAACATCATTAATCTGTTGACTTCAGTTTTCCCCATCTGTTATTGACTTCAGTTTTCCCCATCTGTTGTTGACTTCAGTTTTCCCCATCTGTTGTTGACTTCAGTTTTCCCCATCTGTTGTTGACTTCAGTTTTCCCCATCTGTTGTTGACTTCAGTTTTCCCCATCTGTTGTTGACTTCAGTTTTCCCCATCTGTTGTGAGTAAATGACGATGCGTATAAATCCTTAAGGTTCTGGCATCTCCTCTTAATAAAGCACGATGTATTTAATTGAATTCTATACATGTAAAGTGCCATTCCAGCTTATTCTTGAATAACAGTATTATTTCTGTTTGCGAGAAACCTTGGCATACTGTTGTGTTGTATGCTCTGCCTCGATGTTAAAAACAGTTGCTTCCATTTATGTACTTTTCCAATGGTTCAAATTGTTTACAGTGTTTCAGTGTGTCAAAGTCACTCAATATTTTGACGATTTAAATGCCATCTTGCAGTTACACGTGGCAGGCTAAGAGTTCGTTGCATTTAATTTGTCATATGTCGCACACCCATATAGGCATACCCTCCCAACCAGCGAACTAGCAGTTTAAGAGAACAGCAGCAGGGGCCAGCCTGTTATGCTAAACTTCCTGGTTCAACTCAGCCAATCACGAGGGAACCCACCGAAGTTGTGATGCAATGTCTGGGACTCTTGGATTTAAACTGGCAGACTTACCTCAAGTCTGGTCACTCACAGTTCTCACTGTGTTTTTTTGCATGCAAATAGTCCGGTGAATCGTACCAAAGATGTATTATACAAAAGTTAAAATTTTGAAACTGGTCGAATAAGGAATTCCCGAGTAATAAACGAAAATTTTAGAGCAAACAGACGAAATTGTTGACAAAAATGTTGAGAAAAATTGGAAGTTCTTTCTTCTTTAAAACTTAAAAACATCATAAAATCAATTTTTTCCTGATTACTTTTCTCATTTATCTTCTATTTAATTTTTTTAACAATGTTAGAATTTTCTTATTTTGATTATTTATAAAAATAAATAAAAAACTGGCACCCACACATCCCAAAATTAATACAAAAATAATTCCAATTAAGATAAACATGCACTTAGGTTTGAAGCTGATCAGTAAAGGCATTCTCTAGTGTTTGCATTAGAAACAATTTGCCCAATAAATTATCAAATAAGGACGTCTATCAGCAAACAGCAACGTGAGTTTTGGAATAAGGTATCACACCACTGGTATAGAGCTGAACCAGTCAGATAAATCTTCCTCCAGTTATGGCCCGAATTCCAAGGATTTCAAGTTAAATTTAATATCTTACTGAATCAACAAATTTGCCTCCACGCAAATGAAACTTAATAAGTGCCATCCTGACACTAAGATCCGTCAGCTATAAAATATTGGAGCCATTCAGACAAGGTGAGTTAACGGGAATAAACAAAAAAAAAACATTTGTATTTCCGAAATTATGAAAAATAAAATCGAAAATTGGAGGTGGAAGAAAAATAAATTTGGTTGGTTGTTTGATCCGAGGAAGGAAGGTTTTCCAGTATTCCATAACTCTAGTTCGCTGTGGCACAGTGTACAATATACCAAAAATAAAGAGTGAAATATAAGATGATAATTTTTTATTTTTTTTATTAACACATCGGCCGATTCCCACCAAGGCAGGGTGGCCCGAAAAAGAAAAACTTTCATCATCATTCACTCCATCACTGTCTTGCCAGAGGGGTGCTTTACACTACAGTTATAAAACTGCAACATTAACACCCCTCCTTCAGAGTGCCGGCACTGTACTTCCCATCTCCAGGACTCAAGTCCGGCCTGCCGCTTTCCCTGAATCCCTTCATAAATGTTACTTTGCTCACACTCAAACAGCACGTCAAGTATTAAAAACCATTTGTCTCCATTCACTCCGATCAAATACGCTCACACATGCTTGCTGGAAGTCCAAGCCCCTCGCACACAAAACTACCTTTACCCCCTCCCTCCAACCTTTCCTAGGCCGACCCCTACACCGCCTTCCCTCCACTACAGATTTATACACTCTCGAAGTTATTCTGTCTCGTTCCATTCTCTCTACATGTCCGAACCACATCAACAACCCCTCCTCAGCTCTCTGGATAATAGTTTTGGTAATCCCGCACCTTCTCCTAATTTCCAAACTCCGAATTATCTGCATTATATTCACACCACACATTGACCTTAGACATGACATCTCCACTGCCTCCAGCCTTCTCCTCGTTGCAACATTCATAACCCATGCTTCACACCCATATAAGAGTGTTGGTATAACTATACTCTCATACATTCTCCTCTTTACTTCCATGGACAAAGTTCTTTGTCTCCAAAGACTCCGAAGTGCTCCACTCACCCTTTTTCCCTCATCAATTCTATGATTCACCTCATCCTTCATAGACCCATCTGCTGACATGTCCACTCCCAAATATCTGAATACATTCACCTCCTCCATACTCTCTCCCTCCAATCTGATATCCAATCTTTCGTCACCTAATCTTTTGTTATCCTCATCACCTTACTCTTTCCTATATTCACTTTAAATTTTCTTCTTTTACACACCCTACCAAATTCATCCACCAACCTCTGCAACTTCTCTTCAGAATCTCCCAAAAGCACAGTGTCATCAGCAAAAAGCAACTGTGACAACTCCCACTTTGTATTTAATTCTTTATCTTTTAACCCCACACCTCTTGCCAAGACCCTCGCATTCACTTCTTTTACAACCCCATCTATAAATATATTGAACAACTACGGTGACATCACATATCCTTGTCTAAGGCCCACTTTTACTGGGAAATAGTCCCTTCCCTCCTACACACTCTAACTTGAGCCTCACTATCCTCATAAAAACTCTTCACTGCTTTCAGTAACCTACCTCCTATTCCATACACCTGCAACATCTGCCACATTGCCCCCCTATCCACCCTATCATAGGCCTTTTCCAAATCCATAAATGCCACAAAAACCTCTTTACCCTTATCCAAATACTATTCACCTATATGTTTCACTGTAAACACTTGGTCTACACCCCCCCTACCTTTCCTAAAGCCCCCTTGTTCATCTGCTATCCTGCTTTCTGTCTTACTCCTAATTCTTTCAATAATAACTCTACCATACACTTTATCAGGTACACTCAACAGACTTATCCCCCTATAATTTTTGCACTCTCATCCCCTTTGCCTTTATACAAATTAACAATACACGCTCTCTGCCAATCCCTAGGTACCTTACCCTCTTCCATACATTTATTAAATAATAGCACTAACCACTCCAAAACTATATCCTCTCCTGCTTTTAACATTTCTATCTTTATCCCAACAATCCCAGCTGCCTTACCCCCTTTCATTCTACCCACTGCCTCACGAACTTTTCCCACACTCACAACTGGCTCTTCCACACTCCTACAAGATGTTATTCCTCCTTGCCCTATACACGAAATCACAGCTTCCCTGTCTTCATCAACATGATAATGTAGATAAATATTAGCAGTGAATATATTAAAATAATTAGAAGAGGCATTCACAAGTCATCACATGGAAACTAATATCCACATTCACAGACCAGATCTAATACAACTCTTTTAGAGGGACCAAATGAGACCAATATCCTAAAATACACAAGCACATTAAGTTTGAAGGCTGAGAGGTGTTGCACCATCAATTAATCAACATGGAAGGGTTGAAGATTATCAGATGCAACACAGAAATTATCATACCAAAAGCAGTATTTATTTATTTCTATTTAAAAACAAACAAAAGCAAATTAGAACCTACACAGGCAAAAATTAATACAAACTTTTTTCTAAGACTGACCAGCTTTGAAGAAAGTTCCATGCAACCTTAGTGTGTGTAACCTACAAACTTTTAACAATGGTCTGAAGTATACAAAGATGTTACAGGATATGAAATACTATTAAGTTGATTTAGCTTTTAAGACAAATAAAGTCAAACACTGTGAATTATTTCTGATCAAAAGATATACTGTCCAATAATTTCACAAGAACCAATTTAATTAATAAAATTGGCACATGATAACTTACACAACCAAACATAAAGAAATTATTTTTATTTAATCAAAACACATCAACACTAAAAGTTTAAAGCACACAAGAGGTTCCATATTCCAGACTATCAGAGAATCCAACACAATTTGTGTTGTACACAGTCTAAACCCATGAAATATCCATACATTACATACGAAGTATTAGCCATTGAAGAGAGTTGCCGTTAACAATAAACGTTTTATTTTAATCAGAGTGAGACACTAGACTCAGGATTGACATGGCTCCTGTGGAAGGGGAGGCAGTCAAGTTCAGTCAGATCATGGGAAAGATCAAGAGTCCCTAACCAGCATGAAGGCAAAATATTGCAATTAGGTAAAATTATACTATACCATCTAGGGATTAAAAGTGGCAAAATAACATCGACATTTCATTAATTTATTAGTCTTCTTCTAAGTAAGATAAACAAGTTTTGAAATATGAAATCGTTTGGATGAGTCGTTCTCGAGTTATGTGTAAAATAAAATTAAAAGTTGGAGAAAGAGGAAACAAAAAATGAGTAAAATTCAGATACTCTCTTAAGGTATCCCTCCGGGAATACCTAATAATACCTAATGTCTCTTCTAATCAGAAATAAACCACAATGTTTCATTTTATTTGGCAACTTTAGGTTAAAACAACTTAATTCTTTTTTTTTATGAGCCTATAAGATGTGTGGTGAGTCTCAGAGGAAAGTTTGCAATTATTTTTGCCTCTGAAGTTCCAATTTATTTTTGTGTCTGGAAAAAAAAGTGCAAGCAAATTAAATACTGTTTTTCATGTGATAATTTCTGAGTGTCGCATCTGAGTGGCTTCAACCTTTCCAAGCATCTGAGTGGCTTCAACCTTTCCAAGCATCTGAGTGGCTTCAACCTTTCCAAGCATCTGAGTGGCTTCAACCTTTCCAAGCATCTGAGTGGCTTCAACCTTTCCAAGCATCTGAGTGCCTTCAACTTTTCCAAGCATCTGAGTGGCTTCAACCTTTCCAAGCATCTGAGTGGCTTCAACCTTTCCAAGCATCTGAGTGGCTTCAACCTTTCCAAACATCTGAGTGTCTTCAACCTTTCCAAGCATCTGAGTAGCTTCAACCTTTCCAAGCATCTGAGTGGCTTCAACCTTTCCAAACATCTGAGTGGCTTCAACCTTTCTAAGCATCTGAGTGGCTTCAAGCTTTCCAAGCATCTGAGTGGCTTCAAGCTTTCCAAGCATCTGAGTGGCTTCAAGCTTTCCAAGCATCTGAGTGTCTTCAAGCTTTCCAAGCATCTGAGTGGCTTCAACCTTTCCAAGCATCTGAGTGGCTTCAAGCTTTCCAAGCATCTGAGTGGCTTCAACCTTTCCAAGCATCTGAGTGGCTTCAAGCTTTCCAAGCATCTGAGTGGCTTCAACCTTTCCAAGCATCTGAGTGGCTTCAACCTTTCCAAGCATCTGAGTGGCTTCAACCTTTCCAAGCATCTGAGTGGCTTCAACCTTTCCAAGCATCTGAGTGGCTTCAAGCTTTCCAAGCATCTGAGTGGCTTCAACCTTTCCAAGCATCTGAGTGGCTTCAAGCTTTCCAAGCATCTGAGTGGCTTCAACCTTTCCAAGCATCTGAGTGGCTTCAAGCTTTCCAAGCATCTGAGTGGCTTCAAGCTTTCCAAGCATCTGAGTGGCTTCAACCTTTCCAAGCATCTGAGTGGCTTCAACCTTTCCAAGCATCTGAGTGGCTTCAACCTTTCCAAGCATCTGAGTGGCTTCAAGCTTTCCAAGCTTCTGAGTGGCTTCAACCTTTCCAAACATCTGAGTGGCTTCAACCTTTCCAAGCATCTGAGTGGCTTCAACCTTTCCAAGCATCTGAGTGGCTTCAACCTTTCCAAGCATCTGAGTGGCTTCAACCTGAATGTTTCTTCATATTTTAGGCTAATAGTTTCTTTGGTCCCTCCTAACAAATAAATTACATTTGGTCTCTCTGTTTTCTAATTTTATCTTTTTTTTTATTAAATAAATTTGGATATTCGTTTCCATACGGCATCTTGTGCATGGTTCTTCTGAATCCTTTAAAATCTTCAACGCTAATAATACAGAGAGCGGCATTGTGAAACTACGTCGCACTCTGTACTATTTCAACTGTGTGGGTGGAGGCCCAGAGGCCTGAGGTTATTGAATAGGAGGACACTTTTTTGGATCTTTCAGCGACTGAAATGCATGTAGTTTAGTATCAGAGAATACCATTAAAGTTTATGAAAAAAAGGTGTGGATGCTCCTTCAAGGAATTGCCTTCATGGTGGCTACGGTCTGTTAATCCTAAAAATCTAAACAATTATTTCCTTCTGGGACCCTTATGGGTTTATCACTTCTCTATGAATATAAATACAATGTAGTGTAAACTATAGAAAAACTTAAATTTAGAATATTTGTAATACACATCTCTATAAAGATCGCAAGACAGAAACACTAGAAAATCGTGGCGGGCTACAAGAGATGGAACTCAGCAGCAAATAAATTTAAATCTCTATTGAATAACAACTCCCACACCTTGGATGATGGTAAATCTTATTTGTGAGTGGAAAATTGGTTTTGTAGCCGCCTCGACGTCATGTATAAACAGGGGTCATGGAAGCCGCACGAGATGACCAATATCTTAGCAGTAATGTTATTTTTTTTTATCAGCCTTTTTCTCTCAACCCCTATTTCGACCTACCTCTTAACGCGTCTTTTAGCTCATTCCAGCTTCTACTCGTCTCTCACCCCTTCCATTTTCTTAACGTTTCTGCCAATCTGTTTGCACCTTCCTCAGCCTCTCTCCAACTCTCTAGATCCCCCACCGCCTCATCCAATCTCACACTATCTGTCGCTACCTCTCAATCTCAATTTCTCTCTTTATCTGTCTTTTCCAATCTCACCCTGCCTCTCACCCTGCCTCTCACCCTGCCTCTCACCCTGCCTCTCACCACCTCTCGCCATCTTTCCGTGATTTTCCTTGCCTTTTCCTACTTCTCCAGAGGGTGACTCTAGTCAGGAAAAGTATTTTGAAGGAAAAAGGTTGGACCGCACAATATCCCAGAGCTGAGTACCTGGCATAATACGCCAGGTATTGCTATTCACGTAACAAACATTTGCACTATTTCTAGCTTCTTTACATGCTTTACTAGATGCGGGTTCTATGTCCTAGAGAGAGTTCGCGCCCGATCACCAAAATCGTTTAAATTGTAATTAGATCATCGAATTGATTTATTCTTTAAAGAAACATTTAGTAGTTAATACAAATTAATAAAGACTGAGGTCAAACCTTAAAGATTCTTGGATCTTAGCACGAGGAACAATGGAAGTGAAATGAATAAGAAAGATGAAACCAAGAGAGGAATATAAAAATATAGGAGCTTGATCATGATATCCAGGCAATATGTTCGAAACTTGTAGAAAATTCCAGAGTAAAATATATAGACAGAGTTCTAAGTGTATTCCAGGAGTAGAGAGTTGAGACGGGTGTTCCGATGCTCCGGCATGAAGCAATATTTCTTAATACCTTTGTAAGACAAAGGTCTTCTAATACCTGTGCCGACAAAGGTTCCCTAACACTGTTGGTGCTCGTGGATTTATGACACCGTCTCAACAAACATTATTCAGAAATGGTTAGGAAATTGCCAGCATCAGCCGTGCTTCTCTCTGGTGCTCACCATCCCTCCCTGCCCTTCACCATCTATCCATGCTCTTCACCATCCCTAACTGCTGCTCACCATCCCTCACTGCTGCTCACCATCCCTCCTCACCACCTCTTCCTGCTTTATCACGCATCTTACTTATTCCTGCCTTTTTCCACTGCTTTTCTCGACCTCTCCCTTCTGGTTTTTCACTCCACTGGTCGCTTATCTCGACCTGTTACACACGCTCCTCTGGATGGTGGGGTAGGAGGGGAGAAGTGGATGGTGGGGTAGGAGGGGAGAAGTGGATGGTGGGGTAGGAGGGGAGAACTTGATGGTGGGGTAGGAGGGGAGAACTTGATGGTGGGGTAGGAGGGAGAAGTGGATGGTGGGGTAGGAGGGAGAAGTGGATGGTGGGGTAGGAGGGAGAACTGGATGGTGGGGTAGGAGGAGAACTTGATGGTGGGTAGGAGGGGAGAACTTGATGGTGGGGTAGGAGGGAGAACTTGATGGTGGGGTAGGAGGGAGAAGTGGATGGTGGGGTAGGAGGGAGAACTGGATGGTGGGGTAGGAGGGGAGAACTGGATGGTGGGGTAGGAGGGAGAACTTGATGGTGGGGTAGGAGGGAGAAGTGGATGGTGGGGTAGGAGGGAAGAACTGGATTGTGGGGTAGGAGGGAGAACTGGATGGTGGGGTAGGAGGGAGAACTTGATGGTGGGGTAGGAGGGAGAACTGGATGGTGGGGTAGGAGGGAGAACTGGATAGTGGGGTAGGAGGGGAGAAGTGGATGGTGGGGTAGGAGGGGAGAACTGGAT
>WNWK01020133.1:0-36411 GCA_009830355.1 Cherax destructor | reverse complement strand
ATATTTACGGCTGAATTGTATGCCATTTTTGTGGCACTTATCCGTATTGCATCTATGCCTGTATCACCATTTGTGGTCGTTTCAGAATCCCTTAGTGCTTTACAGTCTATCTGTAAAATTGATACACCTCACCCCCTAGTTCTTCGTATCCACCTTTGGTTACGCCGTATCTTTAGCAAGCATAAAGATATTGTCTTTTGTTGGGTCCCTGGTCATGTTGACGTAAAGGGCAATGAACAGGCAGACACTGCTGCGCGGTCAGCAGTACATTACCTTCCAGTTTCATATAGAGGTGTTCCTTTCACGGACTATTTTGCGGTCATTGCTACCCACCTTTCGCACCCGTTGGCAACAACGCTGGTCTGACCTGCTGAATAACAAACTTCATTCTATTAAACCGGTTATAGGTTTCTGGCCTTCTTCTTGTCACCAATGTCGAGGTTGGGAGACTACACTCTCCCGTCTTCGCATCGGCCACACTCGTCTTACTCATGGGTATCTCATGGAGAGGCTCCCTGCCCCTCTCTGTTAGCATTGTCAGGTTCCAGTGTCTGTTCGACATATCCTGTTGGACTGCCCACTCTATCAACGAGCACGCAGAATTTACCTCCAACGGCGTCTTCGCTCTGCGGCCCTTTCTTTACCTTCCCTTCTTGCAGATGGACCCTCCTTTAATCCTGACTCTCTCATTGACTTTTTGACAGAAACTGACTTACTACACAAACTCTGAAGATTATACCTCTAGCACCTCCCTCAGTCCCTTCTACCTCGATCTCTTGCTACCCTCCACCCCTGCACTATCCACCGTCATCTTGCACTCCATACCCTACTAATCGTCCATCTCCCTCTTACAACCCACTCTCCCTGCATCCTACAATAACCTGCAGCGCTGTATAACCCCTGTGGTTTAGCGCTTCTATTTGATTATAATAATAATAATAATAATATATTTATATTTAAGATCCCTAGCATAGCTACGTGTGACGTCATCTCTGACGTCATGCGTCATGCATGTAGTAAGCTTCCCCAAGCGCCCAGTCTCAGTGATCCTCGAGGTAGGCCTAGGCGATACAGGTGGCTGGGTATATCTTTGTCCTCTCTTACTTAATATATCCTGTCACCAACCATCCGTGAGATTCCCTTTGACTACCTTTTATCTCCAAGAACCCCACATGATAAATGGTGCCAGCAGTGGGCCCGTAATTCTTTCGATTACGGTAATATACGGTGATTATAACTCTACAAGACAGTGGACATCTTGTGTACCGTGAGTAAGCCCTCCAGAGAACATGCTACCAGCTACCAACACTCCAAGCCAGCATTTGTCTACAATATTTCCTGGTCAGCTAAGTGCCTTATCTCTTATTTGTTAAAACCTACAAGGGGTAAACCCGGGTTTTGCAAATTAAACTACGACATAAGCCAGTGTGAGGGGGGAGAGTGCCCTGTGCCCAAGCCAAGATTTCAAGCCATCGTACCTGTCCAAGCTAGCCTAGCCTTAAGCCAGCAAGCCAACCCAGCTGACTGAAAAGTAAGCCAGCCAAGATACGTGAGTCCCAGTATTTCCTATCGTCTTTGTGCTCCAGTGTATCGCTGTTTTGAGTGCCAATACCATTCGTGTGGTATTCTGGGTTATTCCAAGCCATCCGGCTTAAATTCGCCTGCCTAGTATAAACTGTGAAAGCAGCAGGCGAGCGTGAGGCTGTGAGGTGCTCACCACGTGGCAGTGAGTTTCCCTTTGACTACCTTTTATTTCCAAGAACCCCATGTGATACAACATTTGCCTGATTACAAAAAATCACACCGCATATCTTTAACCTGTCCACTGTCGGCAACCCAAAACCCTGACCCAACGCCCCCCACCCCACCCACTTCCCCACCTCCAATAACTTCGAATTCACTCTATTTGCCCGCAGACCAGTGGCCAATCCAAAAATCTCTATTATCCTATTTACATTACCTAAACCCTCATTAGTTCCTACTAAGATAGTAGTGTCGTCTACATAACCAATAATTCCCGTATCTGCAACCCCATGAGTACCCCCTTCCCTTACCCTTTCTGACACCAACCTAAAAAAAAGGGTCCTGTAAACACGCAAACAGGAGCTGTGACAAGGGGCACCCCTGCTGCAGCCCCTGCCCCAAACTCACCTCAGACCCCACCCACCCATTCACCTCCACCTTCACTCACGCATCCACATACAAAGTGCGGACCCAACCCACAACCTCCGCCCCAAACCCCTGCCGTAACAGCACCGCCTGCAGCATATCCCTATCAACACTATCATAAGCTTTTTTCCAGTCTAGACCTAATACTCCCCCAGCTATTCTGCTCTTCAGAAAACCTTTGATTCTACGATGTCCCTCCCTCATACTACTCCCCGGAACCTCATACTGACCCTTCTCCAGTAAGTTCCCAAAAACTCCTTTCATTCTATTAGCGGGAATACGTGCAAAAATCTTATAATCTGCACACATAAGTGTTATTGGCCTATAATCCTCAATTGTCCCACAAGCACGACTTTTCGGCACTAAAACCACATTACCTGTCACCATGCCCCCACCCAGACTACCTTTCAATTTCATAGCATTAAAAATCCTAACCAACATCTCCCGCAGTACCTCCCAATGAACAATATAGAAATTCCCAGATATCCCATCCAGACCCGGGGCTTTGCCCAGGGCAAGACTCTTCACCGCCTGCCAAACCTCCTCCACAGTTATACTTCTTTCCATACTCTCCCTATCTCCGGCCCCTATCCTCCCAACTATACTCTCTAAAATTACATCCTGGGATAATCCATCACTAACCCCCCGTCTCATCTTACATTCAAACCAAGCATCCACATATCAACTTATGGCTTCTGTAGTACGAAGAATCTGCCCCTTCCTATACCCACTACAATCATCAGTAACCCTCAAGGACATTACCGTCATATCCCTTCTCCGGGTCTGAAAAGTACGCAACACTAAACCAGTGTGTTTATCCTCCCATAAAACTTCCTCTAATCCCTAACGTACCGGCACAGCATGAAAATATTCATTCTGCAACTCCCTCAATTGCGACCGCAGATGATCAATTTCAGCTAGCGGATACCTCCCCCCACTCTCATAACAATTCCTCAACTGCCCCTCTAAGTACATCAAAATTCCCAACCGTTGTCTCGCATCTTCCCTACCCAGTCGCCGATAAAAGTCCTGTATCGCCACTTTAGCACACCTATTCCACCATTCCACAATATCGCTTATCCCCCTTCCCTCATTCCATACACGTCCCCACCAATCCGCAAAAACCTCCATATGATCCATGCCCTGCAACAACCTCACATTTAATTTCCAATACCCGGGATATATTTTTACTGCCCCAGCCCAACCCATCTCCACCAACACACCCCTATGATCGGAGAAACCAAAATTCGGACATGTTAACTCACCTACCTGAACCGCCCCTGACACATATACCCGATCCAACCGAGCTGCATAACCCTTTTTAATATAAGTGTGGTCCACACGCCACCCTCCATCCCTGACCACATCCTCCACTCTAACTGCCCGAATCACCTCCCGCAAGCTCTGCAACATACACCCCCCCCCAGAGGTTCCACCGCCCTCCCTCTAATTATGCAATTCCAATCTCCGGCGATTATCGTAACTATCGGTAAACCTCTCAGTGTATAAACTAAATCATCACGTACAAAATCATCCTTAACGCGGCGATTGGATATATGTCCTCGAAACAAAGCCTCGGTAACTCCAACAAGTCACCCACCATGGCAACCTTAGAACAATCCTTCACCCCTTCCTGCAGCGCTGGGGTTAAAGTTAGAACGGCCTCCTCAGCAGTATCAACAGCCTCACTCCAACTCCGAGGGACATCCTCAGGGACATCCAACATTACACTCGTCTTGGTCTTCTCTCTCGAGTCTGCCTCGGAACGAGATATCCCATCATCTCGACGTCCAGGTTGCCGCTCCCTGCGTTGATCACACGAAGCTGCCACATGTCCTGGGGCACCACAGAGCCGGCATGTCCTTACCTGTCCGGCATACGAGACATATAATTGGGTACAAAACTCTTGCATCTGAACGTATGATGGGATAGGCCTCCTCAAAGTCACTATGAGGGAGTATGTTCCCTCTGGCATTCCAGCGTAAATTCCCTGCTGCCACTGACCAACATTGGCTACATGGATAGTCCCGTACTGGCTGAATACTCGCCGAACATCCAATTCATCAGCCTCAAACGGGATATTCTTCACATGAATCCAAGAGTTATGAGCCGACACGTCATGTATACGCACCTCCAATCCCGAATTGATGACAATATTCTTTTCCTGAAACTTGTCCACCATTGCTTCATACACACCGGAGGAGTTGAACTTGACAAAAAGTCTGGCGGCCCCATTCAAGGAGATACCATAAATGGCCTCATTCGGGATTCCAAAGGTGTCACGTAGAACCAATGGCAAGATGACCTCAGCATTATCAGGATACACAGCACCTTTAATCAAATCCACGCAGACAGTGTTGACACGGCGTTGGTAAGTATCCATCATTGTGGTGAAAATAAAATTTCACCTAACCTCCACCAGGGGAACGACTGAGCTCACCCGCGCACCATCAAGGCTGTGGAGCAACTGTACCTTGGAGTTGGTGTGTTCAGCACCGTAGGTGTGGAGATTCTAAAGAACAGGCAAGGAGGCTTACGCTTAAATAGGCGTCAGCTGATAGGGACGGGTAGCAGACCAGTGAGTATGCCTCGTCTGCTACCCGTCCCTATCAGCTGACGCCTATTTAAGCGCAAGCCTCCTTGCCTGTTCTTCAGAATCTCCACACCTACGGTGCTGAACACACCAACTCCAAGGCTGAGGGACTGATTACCTAGAATCTGTATTGATAAAGCCACTGGATGGCGAAACGTCTACAATAAAGATACCCAGATGTTGCACATGTGTCTAATTTTCAACATATCTATTGTTGGGTTGCTTCCTGGATGTTGTGTCGAAGATGGCGTTTGCCATTCGTCTACAGACAGGGAATTTAAGTCTCATACACGTTTGAAGAATGCAGTTGCGCTCTTTATCATGGAACTCAGGTCTTCAGACACAGTAACCTCAAAAGAAAACTATTACTCTTGTTTTAGTCCTTGTGTCGTAGAGGCATCAAGGTGTCCAATAAAACGTTCTAATGGAGAGAAATGTTATAAAATATTGACACGATGGATAAAGACAAAAATACAGTATATTGCGATCCGTTATTGACAACGTTTCGCCTGGACAGTGATTTGAAAAAGTGCACTGAGTGGGGAAAACGTTGTCAATAAAGGATCGCATTATACTACATTTCAGAATTTATCCAAAACGTCCTCGTATTTGTATTTTGTATCTTTTTCGAACTTTTGTGGCTTTTTTTTTTACCATAAAGCATTATTATTGTCTCCATTGTGTAAGGAGAATCTCTCCTGATAAAGTCGACGTTTAAAATTATTAGTTTCCCAAGTGTAACACTCACAACAATGGGTGCATGGACTCTATAAATGCTAGAAATTATTTAGATATTTTCCAAAAACTTTTTCACGAGTGCCTTTATGGGTTTCGAACTGCTGAAGGCAATGTTTACGTCTTTACGAGAGAGAATTTTGTTTACAAATTAAAGATCTTTCAAATAAGGAATAGCAACTAAATTTTTAGTTTAAAAGGTTTACTTTTATTTAGATTATAAAATTTCAAGTGTAACCCAACTTAGACAATGCTTCGTAAATTAACTGAATTTCCTTTTCTGAGAATAGGCCCTAAAAAATGAGCTCTTGAGTTTTTCTCCAGAGCCATTCTACCCAGACAAAACACAGCCATCAATTAATCCCCGCCCGAACATGCAGCACCTGACCTTGTTCCTATAAATATTCCGTATACTTAATTTTCCTTAATAAATATCCTATTACCCTTTATGCTTCTTACATACTCCGACTCCCCCATGGCCCACACACCGCCTTCTTCTTAACACCGTACCTTCCCCTCACCTCCATTTTTCATTCCTCATGCCCAGAAACCCGACCTTCCTCATATCACACACACTCACTCATACTCTACCTTCCCCTCGTCCACACCACACTCACTCATACTCTACCTTCCCCTCGTCCACACCACACTCACTCATACTCTACCTTCCCCTCGTCCACACCACACTCACTCATACTCTACCTTCCCCTCGTCCACACCACACTCACTTCTTAATACTCTACCTTCCCTCGTCCAACACCCACACTCCCACCTCATCACTCTACCTTCCCTCGTCCACACCACACTCACTCATACTCTCCTTCCTGCCAACCACTCTATACTCTACCTTCCCCTCGTCCACACCACACTCACTCATACTCTACCTTCCCCTCGTCCACACCACACTCACTCATACTCTACCTTCCCCTCGTCCACACCACACTCACTCACACTCTACCTTCCCCTCGTCCACACCACACTCACTCATACTCTACCTTCCCCTCGTCCACACCACACTCACTCATACTCTCCTTCCCCTCGTCCACACCACACCATCATTACTCTACCTTCTCGTCAACTCACTCACACCTACTTCTGTCCACCACCTCATTTAATCACCTACCGACTCACCTCAATCTCCACTGCCATTTAATCTAACTCATATGTTGGCATGTCATATTTTTCTCAGCGACTTAGGACTTTGCTGACAAGAGCTGATGGACAAACTTGTGTCCCATTAGCTGCTTGACACAACTTATCGCCTCAACTTGTGGCCAACTTAGGTAGAGAACTTTCCCAGCTGAAGCTATTAATGGTTCCCTCCCTCCACCTCCATCCTTACTCGTGCCTCCTGGCTTCCATTCTCTGACCAATATAATCCTCTCGCCTGTCTTCACCCACGTTTATTTTCCAGACTTCATCTTCCTTCTCTGTACAGCGTTCATCTTCTCTCCTTCCCTATCTCTTCTATATTTTCCAACCTTCATCTTTTTTTCCTTCTTTCTCCTCCTCCTCTCTATCTCCACGTCTCTCCCTCTCAGTGGATAGTGTTGTCTGACCTTTACCAGCCGAGAGTTCTGATATTGCTTTTCGAAATGCCATTTGAATTGCGATGTTCACGCACTTTTTGGCAAGACAGATAGAGAGCGAGTGAGATTCCATCTTTGGTCCATCCCCTCCCCCCCCCACACACACCCACACATACATACATATATACATTTCGATAAGTGTGAAAACCGTCCTCTACTGATGTCCCACAGTCCTTAGATCGTCTTAATTCTTTGAGAAGAAATATAAAATTAAAAGATGATTACTAAGGAAAGAGTCTGCCGTCACTTTTGGAACACTAGTATGTACAAGTGGCAAAAATACTCTATATTTTAATGTAGAAAACCATCACAATTGGATATTTAGCTGGACGCTTTGTTCTCCAACTCTCCCCAAACAAAACAAAGGTTTTCTTTCGGGCTCTTTTCTCAGGGTATACCGAATTTGCTGCTCGCAATTCTTACGTCTTAAGATTGAATATATTTAAAACAATTTTTCTAAGCTAGGTATGTACTTTGAGGGCGAATTTTGAAAAAACGTTTTTTTCAAAATTCGTCCTCATAAAGTACATACCAGCGCCCAACCTAGCACAGAACGCCAGCACAAGAACAGGAATCACATAGCTTAACGTCTTTATTATGCACGCCATACCCATGCTGTGGGAGGTACATAATGGGTTCAGGGACTGGGACGCAAAGTTTTGATAACTGAACAACTTACAAAGGTAATAAACTATTTACATGTTCATATCTGATCACAATTGTAATGAGTTATTTATGCAGGTATTAATTTGTCACACACACACACACACACACACACACACACACAGTGGTAATGTTTTATTTACAGTGAGCAAATTCAGTCTTTTTCCAGAATGGTTTGTAATATATATCACAGTGGATAAAATACTTTGACATATCTTGAACATTTCTGAGTGAGTTGTCTTTGAATTAATTAATTTTATCGCACTCCAGTACATAATGACGCAGGGTGTGACAATAGTCCATCTGGCAAAGTTTACATTTTGTTTGGTCTACATCTGGTGGTGGTGATTTAACCTCCCAAAGATACTTGTATCCCAGCTGTAGCCGGGCGGTAGTGACATCCAAGAGTCTGCTTATTTTGTTGGATACACCATAGACATGTGGCTGCTCCTGCATGATAGAACGATGATAGATGGACTGGCTGGTGTCAGTCTTCCTGAGTCTTTGGTCACTAAAGTCCAGTTGAAGTTCTTTTCGTATTATTGTCCTTAAACTGCTAACTGACAGCACAATACAGTAATCAACTCCATCTTTGAAGGCACATAACTGAGCCAGTTCAACAGTTCTAGCATGCATTTGAAGACCAATGTGAGATGGAATCACACAACACAAAGTAACTTCCTACCCAAATTTTAGGTTCTCTAAGGTCCTGTCTTCTCACTACTTCCTTAACCTGTCCTCCCACGCTCTCACCTGACACACCCTACCCCCTTTAACCTGTCTTCCCACGCTCTCACCTGACACATCCTACCCCCTTAGTCTGTCCTCCCACGCTCTCACCTGGCACACCCTACCCCCCTTTAACCTGTCTTCCCACGCTCTCACCTGACACATCCTACCCCCCTTAGTCTGTCCTCCCACGCTCTCACCTGGCACACCCTACCCCCCTTTAACCTGTCTTCCCACGCTCTCACATGACACATCCGTACCTCTCCTTAACCTGTCCTCCCACGCTCTCACCTGGCACACACCCTACCCCCTGTCCTATCACACACTCACCTGACTGACCCTTCCCCCTTCCCTCCCGTACGGTGAGAGGTACTATTTTCCTATAAATTCATATTATCTTTTCACTTGTGTATTTGCTGAAGAGGATCCCAGAAGAGGTCGAAATATATAGATCATTCGAATTGCTGTATTTCAATGTGTGGGTTATGACTGAGTGATGATGAAAGTTTTTCTTTGTTGGGCCACCCTGCCTTGGTGGGAAATGGCCTATGTGTTAATAATAAATATATATATATATATACATATACATATATATATATATATATATATATATATATATATATATATATATATATATATATATATATATATATATATATAGTACCGAATAGGTAAAACTTGCTATTTTGACTTAAATAGCAAAACGCTCTTCTTGCTGAATAAGGCAAGCGAAAATTTGTGTATACAATAATTTTGCAAAATATTTCGAACCTAACGAAAAAATATATTTCATTGTGTTCGTTTATTATTAAATTATTATAAATTTATCTAAAATATATTTAGTTGGATTAGGCTAAATTAAATTGCGCTCGCTATAATAAGGTTAGGTAAGTTTTCTAAGGTTCTTTTGGTACAAAATTTTTAATTTTTACATTAACAGAAATGAAAAATATATTTAAATGTACAAGAGAAAATTTCAGAAAGGACTTAATTCTAAATGAGTTCCTGCTAATTTGGCACGACATATATACACAAATATTACATATATTTCATGTGAGGCGCATGTGTTCCATATTTTTCAATGTTTGTGAAATATCTTTCAGTCGTGACGTTATCATATTTCTTTTTCTGCAGCGCCACCTGCTGTCTCTGGTGACGGGTCAGCGGAGGTCAGACGGGGAGAGAAGGTCAAGCTGCAGTGCGAGGCGCGGGGAGACGCTCCAATCTCCATCTCCGTAACCAAAGACGGCAAGCCTCTAGACCCCAACGACTACAGGTGTGTCCTGGTTTATTTTTGTACGTAGATCACATGTAAATTACGTATACCTGAACGCGTTGCCTTAATTTATTTTCTCCTGTCTCCAACTTCTCGATTTTATTTCGCCCATAATGCCTCATCGAATCGCCTTTAAAATTTCGACAAAGACGGAGAATGAAATTCCTATGTATAAGCACAAATTTGACGATTTTATGTATAAAATAGTGTTTTTTTTTATTTCCGTCAAATACCGTTAAATAGTTTTCAGTTTACATTTCTGAACGGCTTCAGTATTTAATGGCTGATGCATCGCACGGCCAGGATAGTACCTATTAAGGTTTATTTGCGTGCTGGCGAAAATGTTGTAGTAACATAATAAAATAATTTGGAATTAGAATCCCTGCCTTAATTGGGAAATGACATATCATACCAGCTAAATATTTTCTCCCCTGGCATGGTGTCCCCTGGCAGGATGTCCCCTGGCATGGTGTCCCCTGGCATGGTGTCTTGAACACAAGGCTCATGTTACTGTTGGCAGACATAAATCCTAGTTTGTAATATGATATTGGATGTAAAGCAATATTTTTTTTTTTATTCCTTATCTAAAGAATGTTTTTTTACTGGCTTCAAAATAGTGTTGAGGATGCATTATATGGTTAGATCGAGTAGGTACAAATTTGATATTTACTAAAATAGATAAAAAATAATTGGAATTGCGGGAATTGGATCAATTATTGTAAGAGGTTTGTTTCTGATCGTCTTCAAACTTTTACCATAGATAAGCTTAATCAAAACACAGCTTGTCACTCACTTTGAGCTGTGTAAATTTTAATTTGCCAATTTTATTGAGCAAATTGTTTCAAAGGTCATAACTAAAGAATGCCTCTTCTGATCGTTTTGAAATCCTAAATACAGGCGTATTTTAATTGGAATAATTTTTTGTTCTAATTTTAGGCTGCCAATATTTATTTTTGTTAATTCTATTAAATTGGTAATTTTTAACTATCCAAATTAAATTCTTTTTCTGACCGGATTGTACAGAATTTTAAATAAAATGCAAAAATAAAAATCCAAAGGTTTATAATAGTTTTTAGGTTAAACAACCGAGACTTTTTTTCACAATTTTGTTTTTTATTATTTCAGAACGTCTTATTCTATCGGTTTAAATTTTTCACAGATTTTTGTTTATTATTCTAGAATGCCTTGCTCGATCAGTTTAAATTTTTCAATACTTGTGTAATGATTCTTTCGCAAAGATTCATGGCTGTATTTGCAAGTATTGGCGTCCTGTGCACGACACTACGAAGGTCATTCTCCAATTTTGTGTCGGTGTGACTGGCACACAGAGACTCATCTATCCACTTTTAAAATTTCAACAGTCGTGTGTCCTACTTAGTAGAATTTTGTTATATTTAATGGAGTGTGTAGTCGCTAGTTTGCCACCTTTAATCTCGAAATGGTATTGTATTATTTACCTTAACACATTACTTTGCCTTGATGCTGGTAAGGGGCTCTTAATCCAAGATGCTGAACTTTCCCAAGAGTTATATAACCCCTATGGGTTTAGCGCGTTTCCTGTGATTCAAATATAATAATTATTGGGAAGGATGCGTCAGTGACTGACGCATCGCATGAAATGGAGAGATCGTGTGATGGGTTTAGGCTGTGTAGGCACAAATTTTCTAAGATTCTGAGGAATAATTTGAAAATAAATCTTCTGGTCAGCTTAAAACTTTTAGTACTGATGTTTTCCTCAAAGGAAACAATTTCACGATATTAGGTTATATAAGTTGTCTTGTGACAATATCATTAATCAAATTGGTTTCTTTGAAATAATTGTCGAATGTCTCCTCATATCAAAACATCTGGTAAGTAGACTAAAGTTACATAAGACTAAAACTTTCTTAAAAGTTGGTTAATCTAACTTGGAGAAAAGTTTGGATTAATTTTGGCCTGTGTGTTGGTCATAATTTGCTTCTTTGTGGAAGATATTGTAAAAAATTGAAATACTGCTTTTTCATGTGATAATTTGTGAGTGTTACATCTGCTCAGCTTCATCACTTACATGTTGATCACTTACATGTTGATCACTTACATGTTGATCACTTACATGTTGATCACTTACATGTTGATCACTTACATGTTGATCACTTACAATGTTGATCACTTACAATGTTGATCACTTATATGTTGATTACTTATAATGTTGATCATTTACATGTTGATCATTTACATGTTGATCACTTACATGTTGATCACTTACATGTTGATCACTTACATGTTGATCACTTACAATGTTGATCACTTACAATGTTGATCACTTATATGTTGATTACTTATAATGTTGATCATTTACATGTTGATCACTTACATGTTGATCACTTACATGTTGATCACTTACATATTGATCACTTACATATTGATCACTTACATGTTGATCACTTACATGTTGATCACTTACAATGTTGATCACTTATATGTTGATTACTTATAATGTTGATCACTTACATGTTGATCACTTACATGTTGATCACTTACATGTTGATCACTTACATGTTGATCACTTACATGTTGATCACTTACATGTTGATCACTTACATGTTGATCACTTACATGTTGATCACTTACATGTTGATCACTTAATAGCGCAACTCAGAGCCACTTCGAACTTAGCGTACAAAGGACAGAAATGCATAATGTATTCAAAGATGTTTGTAAGTATATAAAATCAAGCATTTTATTCATAAAAAGTATTAAAAGTAAGTATTAAAAGTAAGTAATAGTTTATGTGAAGGTCCGGGACAGTGATTTACAAGATACAAAGATCTTGGAAGAGATACAGGACAGAAGACAATCGAGAAACTTGGCGGAGATTCAAACAAGACGGACATTAATATGCAAGTGGAAAGAGGAAGAAACTTTGATAAGGAAATAGTAAACAAGAGCAAGATGGAACCAAATCTTTCCTTTATACAAAGGAAAAAGGACGATCAGAGAATCCAAGAAATTGATAAGGAAATGTGTGAGATGCTGAACACAAAGTTTCACAGTATGTTCACAAGGGAAGATGTTTTAAATGTAACATATTTGAATCTAAAATAGATAACTAAAAATGAATGACTCTGAAATAACTAAAACAAAAGAAATTAAATTATTACTCAGTGTTAACAAGAAAAAACTATAGGACCTTAGAAGATAGGTTCGTGGATTTTCAAAGAATGTTAGGAAGAATAAAGCTGTTACACACACACACACACACACACACACACACACATACACACACACACACATACACACACACACACACCAGTGGAGTTCTAAAAAGTTGAAAGGGATAAAGAAAAATGAGTCAAATAACCACATTATGGACACAACCATGACACGAGGCTTCAAAGTAGTCGAAGTGATATTTAACAAACCACCAAATAGAAGGAACAGAGGGTAGAAATTTAAAGACAATAACAAATCAATGGTTGACACCATAGACGTAGCAACAAGGAGAGCCCAGACGGCGATAGCGGTAGCAACAAGGTGAGCCCAGACACCATAGTGGTAGCAACAAGGAGAGCCCAGACACCATAGTGGTAGCAACAAGGAGAGCCCAGACACCATAGTGGTAGCAACATGGAGAGCCAAGACACCATAGTGGTAGCAACAAGGAGAGCCCATACACCATAGTGGTAGCAACAAGGAGAGCCCAGACACCATAGTGGTAGCAACAAGGAGAGCCCAGACACCATAGTGGTAGCAACAAGGTGAGCCCAGACACCATAGTGGTAGCAACAAGGAGAGCCCAGACACCATAGTGGTAGCAACAAGGTGAGCCCAGACACCATAGTGGTCAGACAAAGTAGCACAAGGAGAGCCCAGACACCATAGTGGTAGCAACAAGGTGAGCCCAGACACCATAGTGGTAGCAACAAGGGAGCCCAGACACCATAGTGGTAGCAACAAGGAGAGCCCAGACACCATAGTGGTAGCAACAAGGAGAGCCCAGACACCATAGTGGTAGCAACAAGGAGAGCCCAGACACCATAGTGGTAGCAACAAGGTGAGCCCAGACACCATAGTGGTAGCAACAAGGTGAGCCCAGACACCATAGTGGTAGCAACAAGGAGAGCCCAGACACCATAGTGGTAGCAACAAGGAGAGCCCAGACACCATAGTGGTAGCAACAAGGTGAGCCCAGACACCATAGTGGTAGCAACAAGGTGAGCCCAGACACAATAGTGGTAGCAACAAGGAGAGCCCAGACACCATAGTGGTAGCAACAAGGAGAGCCCAGACACCATAGTGGTAGCAACGAGGAGAGCCCAGACACCATAGTGGTAGCAACAAGGAGAGCCCAGACACATAGTGGTAGCAACAAGGAGAGCCCAGACACCATAGTGGTAGCAAAAAGGAGAGCCCAGACACATAGTGGTAGCAACAAGGAGAGCCCAGACACAATAGTGGTAGCAACAAGGAGAGCCCAGACACAATAGTGGTAGCAACAAGGAGAGCCCAGACACAATAGTGGTAGCAACAAGGAGAGCCCAGACACATAGTGGTAGCAACAAGGAGAGCCCAGACCATAGTGGTAGCAACAAGGAGAGCCCAGACACAATAGTGGTAGCAACAAGGAGAGCCCAGACACCATAGGGGTAGCAACAAGGAGAGCCCAGACGGCGATAGCGGTAGCAACAAGGAGAGCCCAGACGGCGATAGTGGTAGCACCAAGGAGAGCCCAGACGCATAGTGGTAGCAACAAGGAGAGCCCAGACGGCATAGGGTAGCAACAAGGAGAGCCCAGACGGCGATAGTGGTAGCAACAAGGAGAGCCAGACGGCCATATGTGGTAGCAACAAGGAGAGCCAGACGGCGATAGTGGTAGCAACAAGGAGAGCCCAGACGGCGATAGTGGTAGCAACAAGAAGAGCCCAGACGGCGATAGTGGTAGCAACAAGGAGAGCACAGACGGCCATTGTGGTAGCAACAAGGAGAGCCCAGACGACGATAGTGGTAGCAACAAGGAGAGCCCAGACGGTGATAGTGGTAGCAACAAGGAGAGCCCAGACACCATAGTGGTAGCAGCAAGGAGAGCTCAGACACCATAGTGGTAGCAGCAAGGAGAGCCCAGACACCATAGTGGTAGCAGCAAGGAGAGCCCAGACACCATAGTGGTAGCAGCAAGGAGAGCCCAGACACCATAGTGGTAGCAGCAAGGAGAGCCCAGACACCATAGTGGTAGCAGCAAGGAGAGCCCAGACACCATAGTGGTAGCAGCAAGGAGAGCCCAGACACCATAGTGGTAGCAGCAAGGAGAGCCCAGACACCATAGTGGTAGCAACAAGGAGAGCCCAGACACCATAGTGGTAGCAACAAGGAGAGCCCAGACACCATAGTGGTAGCAACAAGGAGAGCCCAGACACCATAGTGGTAGCAACAAGGAGAGCCCAGACACCATAGTGGTAGCAACAGGAGAGCCAGAACCAAGGGAGCACGAGAGAGAGCAAGACCTATTAAGAGAGAATTCAATAAAATAGACGAAAACTGAACCTTAATACTGGGAAAATGTAAATATGAAGGTAAATGATGTAGGTGACGATAAGAATTTTATGTTTACCATGTAAGGACACGAATGTAGAGATGAGAAGAGAGAGAGATGTAAAAGAGAGAGGAGAGAGTAAAAGGAAGAGAGTAAGAGAGAGAGGAGGAAAGAGAGAGAAGAGCGAAGAGAGAAGCGAGAGAAGAGACGAGAGAGAGGAGAGGAAGAGAAGAGAGCGAGAGAGAGAGAGCGAGAAGAGAGAGCGAGAGAGAGAGAGCGAGAGAGAGGAAGAGAGAGAGAGAGAGAGAAATGAGAGAGGAGAGAGAGCGAGAGAGAGAGAGAGCGAGAGAGAGAGATATATATATATATATAGAGAATATAGATATATATATATATATATATATATATATATATATATATATATATATATATATATATATATATATATAAGAGAGAGAGAGAGAGAGAGGGAAAAAGGAAGGAAGGAAGGAAGGAGACGGATGGGGGTAGTCTACTGTACCTCACCACACATACAGTCCCTCTCCCACATAATTTTGTCATATTCTTGTAAACTTTTTATTCTGTAATGACTTCACATCGCGAAATCGCAAGATTGTTTATATTTTCTTTTATTGTTATAAATGCTATTGCAGCGTTTTGAGGAAACACAAAAATAGCCAGTTATATCTTGAATGCCCATGTGTTTCAATTACTGACACAGCCAGGAAGGTCGTCTCAGCCACTTTAAAAGCATCAACCATAAAAAAACCATACGTAAACAAAGCAACACAATAGCTATCACCAGGACATACACTCACCCTCACATGGCATCACCACCAGGACATACACTCACCCTCATATGGCATCATCACCAGGACATACACTCACCCTCACATGGCATCACCACCAGGACATACACTCACCCTCACATGGCATCACCACCCGGACATACACTCAACCTCACATGGCATCACCACCAAGACATAAACCCACCCTCATATGGCATCACCACCCGGACATACACTCAACCTCACATGGCATCACCACCAGGACATAAACTCACCCTCACATGGCATCACCACCAGGACATACACTCACCCTCACATGGCATCACCACCAGGACATACACTCACCCTCACATTTCATCACCACCAGGACATACACTCACCCTCACATGGCATCACCACCAGGACATACACTCACCCTCACATGGCATCACCACCAGGACATACACTCACCCTCACATTGCATCACCACCAGGACATACACTCACCCTCACATTGGCATCACCACCAGGACATACACTCACCCTCACATGGCATCACCACCAGGACATACACTCACCCTCACATTGCATCACCACCAGGACATACACTCACCCTCACATGGCATCATCACCAGGACATACACTCACCCTCACATGGCATCACCACCAGGACATACACTCACCCTCACATGGCATCACCACCAGGACATACACTCACCCTCACATGGCATCACCACCAGGACATACACTCACCCTCACATGGCATCACCACCAGGACATACACTCACCCTCACATGTCATCACTCACCAGGACATACACTCACCTTCACATGGCATCACCACCAGGACATACACTCACCCTCACATGGCATCACACCAGGACATACACTCACCCTCACATGGCATCACCACCAGGACATACACTCAAGCTCACATGGCATCACCACCAGGACATACACTCACCCTCATATGGCATCACTACCAGGACATACTTTCACCCTCACATGGCATCACCACCAGGACATACACTCACCCTCACATGGCATCATCACCAGGACATACACTCACCCTCACATGGCATCACCACCAGGACATACACTACCTCACATGGCATCATCACCAGGACATACACTCACCTCACATGGCATCACACCAGGACATACACTCACCCTCACATGGCATCACCCAGGACATACACTCAACCTCACATGGCATCATCACAAGGACATACACTCAAGCTCACATTGACTCATCACCAGGACATACACTCACCTCACGCACATAGACACACTAGCTCAGGCACACACAGGACATACACTCACCCTCACATGGCTCACCACCAGACATACACTACTCACATGGCCTCACCACCAGAATACACTCACTCATCATGGCATCACCACAGGACATAACTCACTCTTCACATGACATCACCTCCAGGACATACACTCACCCTCACATGGCATCATCACCAGGACATACACTCACCCTCACATGGCATCACCACCAAAACACGGAAGACCAACACTGCAAATTTCAGTCAAGAGGAAGAACCTGAGGTGCATACCATATATTAATAGTAATAACATCAGTTTCTTGTAAATCAACACTGATTTCTGTTTATTGCAATATTTGCAAAAGATAGAAGTCAAAACAGACACACCAAGTGTGAATAATAAACCGAATCAAGAGTTACTTTTAAAAATAGCTATTGAAGACTGGTGCCCAGAGGTTCCGCTCTCTACAATACACAAGTAAAGATTTAGGTAATATCTACTGACCTGAAAATCCATCTGGCGACAACGGTGCTCATTCTCGTTCGTATTTCCGGGTCAATCAGACACAGGGTGCAGAAGGCAGGTCTGGGCGGCAGGGTAGGCGCGCCATTTGTTGTACTGACTTTAAAATAGTTTGCAAGGGAGTCTTCAAGCGAGGATAACTAACTCGTAAGTTTGCCCAACCTGCCTCGCCTCTCTTCCTTATTTCTCTTCTCTCAGACGCCTGCATTAATCATTTCCCAGATGTCGTTCTTCAGATAAGACTGAGATAATATATTTAGATTTGGTTAACTGCATATAACCAAATTAATCTAAGTATAATATATGTCTCTTATACATCGTGTTTATTAAAACACGAGACTATATCTTAATAAACGAAGAAAATACAGTGAGTCACCAAGAAATATGAGGGTGTAAATATACATCATAACCAACGTTTACATTTTGATGTTAACGTCAATAAAACTCGCCTGTGTGCTCAGTGTGATGCCATGTGAGGGTGAGTGTATGTCCTGGTGATGATGCCATGTGAGGGTGAGTGTATGTCCTGGTGGTGATGGCATGTGAGGGTGAGTGTATGTCCTGGTGGTGATGTCATGTGAGAGTAAGTGTATGTCCTGGTGGTGATGCCATATGAAGGTGAGTGTATATCCTGGTGATGATGCCATGTGAGGGTATGTCCTGGTGATGATGCCATGTGAGGGTGAGTGTATGTCCTGGTGGTGATCCCATGTGAGGGTGAGTGTATGTCCTGGTAATGATGTCATGTGAGGGTGAGTGTATGTCCTGGTGGTGATGTCATGTGAGGGTGAGTGTATGTCCTGGTGGTGATGCCATGTGAAGGTGAGTGCATGAGCCAGTTCAAGAAGAGAGCCAAAAGGTACCTAATGAATGTAGTGACAGAAAGGGAGGAGAATTATTTTATTTTTTTAGCTAACATACATGTGATGCCATGTGAGGGTATGTCCTGGTGATGATGCCATATGAGGGTGAGT
Organism: Cherax destructor; assembly: GCA_009830355.1. Taxonomy (NCBI): domain Eukaryota; kingdom Metazoa; phylum Arthropoda; class Malacostraca; order Decapoda; family Parastacidae; genus Cherax; species Cherax destructor. Next base: position 17,609 of record WNWK01020133.1, on the reverse strand, counting down.
GTATGTCCTGGTGATGATGCCATATGAGGGTGAGTGTATGTCCTGGTGGTGATGCCATGTGAGGGTGAGTGTATGTCCTGGTGATGATGCCATATGAGGGTGAGTGTATGTCCTGGTGGTGATGCCATGTGAGGGTGAGTGTATGTCCTGGTGATGATGCCATGTTAGGGTATGTCCTGGTGATGATGCCATGTGAGGGTGAGTGTATGTCCTGGTGGTGATGCCATGTGAGGGTGAGTGTATGTCCTGTTGGTGATGCCATATGAGGGTGAGTGTATGTCCTGGTGGTGATGCCATATGAGGGGTGAGTGTATGTCCTGGTGGTGATGCCATGTGAGGGTGAGTGTATGTCCTGGTGGTGATGCCATGTGAGGGTGAGTGTATGTCCTGGTGGTGATGCCATGTGAGGGTGAGTGTATGTCCTGGTGGTGTGCAACATTAGTTGCACATTTGTCATTTTACCTAGCATATTATCGAAAAATTTGTCTTGTGAATAAGTTGTGTAGCTCTGTGTATTTAACGTTTTCAAACGCCAATAATAATAATAATAATAATAATAATAATAATAATAATAATAATAATAATAATAATAATAATCTCTCAAATGACCATTGCTGCGAATTTTCAGGTATAGTGTGGAGGTTGTAGAAGACTTGGGCGTGATGGAAGGCGTGGGCATGGCGGAGAGCGTGGGCATGATAGAGGGCATGCGTAAGGAGAGCAGCAGCACCAGAGTGCGGGCGGAGGTGAAGGTGACTAACGTGGCACCTGAGGACTCGGGTGTCATCACATGCACTGCTACTAACACTTATGGTAGTCATACACACCACATGCATCTCAAGATCCAGGGTTCGTATCCCATAGTTACCTTCTGAGTTGATCAGGTTGACCTTATTGCTTTAAATTTTAAGGACTATACAGTATTTTCCGGCATATAAGACGTATAAGACGATGTTCGTAAACATTTGTAACGTAACGTTAGTAAACAACTGCTAACGTGTATCCCAAAGCCTACCCTTGACCCTAACCTTGAGCATATAAGGCGCAGGATGATTTTCCAAGACATTTTTTTGGGGAAGGTAGAATTGTGCAGTTAAATGGAATGCAATTTTTAGAGTCCCCATGAACTTAGAGAAAATTGGAATGATTTTTTTAGAGCAATTAAGCCCTCTAAAATAATTAAAAATTACATCCTTATAGAGCCACTACGCCCTATTCCCAACGTTCCTTCCCAGAGGCGAGTATCTGAACTGAAAGTGGCATCTGTTCAATAAGATTGAGAGATGTAGAAGCCATTGGAGGTAGTGGTAGTTACTAGCTGGCGTAGTATCTATAATGTTAGGCGGATTATAAAGTGACGCATGTAGTACCCATGACACCAGGAGAAATTACGTAAATTTTATGGATTAGGATCTATGTGCCTAAAGATGTAGAGGCTGCATATGTGATAGATCACCTGGGAGTGATGGTTAATATGGGACGACGTTGATCGCATTTAAAAGTCCTATTGGAAATTAAAGGCAACTGTTTGAAAAAAAAAAACATTTATGAACTGTTCAGGTAATTTTATTAAGATGTTGTTTCGCCACAAGTGGTGGTAGTAGTAGTAGTAGTAGTAGTAGAATCAGTAGCAGTAGTAGGAGTAGTAGTAGAATCAATAGGAGTAGTAGTAGTAATTCAGCTGTGGTGAGACGGGTAGGGTTTGAGAAGGACCTGTTACAGTGGTCTCTGAGATAGGTAATATCCTGACCAATCAACAGTGTGGATACTGTGCAACTACGGACTTCTGATGGAATGTTATACTGGCGGCAATTAGGGCGGCCTCTATATATACTTTCATCTTCGCAAATCTTTTTCCTGTAAGACTAACCTGACTTCACTGAACTTTAAAAGGTGGTCTCTGTGTTGGGCTCAGAGACACCTTATGAACTTAAAAACTCTATAAGGTTCTCATTAGTCTAACCTCCAGAGACCTAGCTGTTTCCCATACATATACAAGTATCATATCACACCACATATAGTTTTATGTATACTTCTGTGCTACTGATAGAGTCGCTCTAGTGTTTTCGCTACAAGTTTTCGAACGGTAGCGAAGAGTTGGTGGATATTTTAAGAAGTTTTTTTGTGAAGTATTCAAAAAAATATAAATGGGAGGATCTCCTTCAACTGCATTGGATATATTACTAACTAGATATAACTATGACCATAATTTTTAAAGGGGTGGACCGATCAGATGACCAAAAGCTCCAACGGCGGGTTATCATGTGACCGCGTCAGGAAACACCTGTCCTGTTTCCTGACAAACCTTACCTAACCTAAACTGCACTGGAGTTATTTTTGTTGATGATGCCTGTCGCACGGGCTGGGGTTCGTACGTTGGACTACGTGCAGCCAGCAGTAACAGCCTCGTTGATCAGGCCCTGATCCACCGGGAGGCCTGGTCATAGACCGGGCCGCGGTGACGTTGATCCCTGGAATGCCCTCCAGGTAGACTCCGGGTAGAGACAAGTGTAGCGAACAGAATGTGAAGTATGTGCACTCTTCCTCGAGGAACTGCTGACTGGAAATTCTGTAAATTCTTAGAAAAAAAACTGTAATCACTGCTCTTTTAGTCGTAATATCGGCTGGGAGAAGATATACATCATATACACACATTTTTTGTGTATATTTTACCATGCGTTGGCATATCAGGTAGTGAGACTAAACTTTCTGTGTGTATTGTCAGGTTCCAGTTTCAGTTTGCCATATTCTGTTGGACTTGGGGAAACGGCCGATAGTCGGGCCAAAATTGGGCCGAAAAAAGTGACCGAAACACTAGTCGGCCGATACTCAGGCTGGCCGATACTCAGGCTGGCCGATACTCGGGGGTTCACTGTACTGTTTTCAGGCTAAAAGTGGCAAAATTGTCAGAACCTCTTTCAGTAATCACATGTAGGTTAACTTGACGTAAACTTTAATCACGTCGAGAAACGGTAGCTGGTTGTACTACTGTATAGTCAATTTAATGATAGATTATAGTGTTGATGGTGTTAAGGATATCATAAACTTCAAGGTTACTTGGCGACACCACTTCCAGGCTTTTTTGCTCGGAAGTGGGAATAGGTGAAGAATAGCAATAAAGAGAATTGTTTATAGTTGTAGAATCAGAATGAGAGGTTAAACCAGCAGCGGGGCTCTTGATTGCGAATATGGGAAATGTAGGCAGGCGCAGGAGATTTTTGAAGAACATGGCGTTCGTGTTCGCCTGTGTAGTGAAACTGTAGATTTTTCCAGGTTAGGCTGATGGTGTGGTTGTCGAAATCAATTTCTTCGTCGTCGGAGGAGTCTTGATCTTCAGGTGGAGTCCAGTAATTTGATCCATAGCCGGGGGTATTGGGTACCTATTGACGATTTACTTCCTGTAAGATTACTTGGCTGCAAGAGTGTGGTGATCGCTCTTTTGGTTGAGTCATTTCGGTTGAGAGGTAGAGGTGCAGTCCTTATGAGTGTGTGCTTCAGTGCCGTTGTTGGAACAGTGTTTCTTTTCCTTCAAAGGACAGTCCTTGACGAGGTGAAAATACACATTGCAGTTCTAACATGGAGTGATGTGGTGGAATCGCTCTGGTTGTGTGTTCTGCGATTTAATGGATAATATGATATGTCTAGACATAGATGCCATGAAGATTTCCGCGATGGTGACCTTGATCACAGAGCTGGCAGATGAATTTTTTGATAGAGTCGACAGTGACAAAGTCATTTTGATCCTCATTCAGTCGTTTCAAGTCACCTGCTGATTGAGTGGCGACGTAGCAATAAAGCTACCTTACCGCAGGGAAAGGAGCCACTTCGAAGTCATGGTCCTTGAGAACCTTCATTGCCGAAGGGGTGTTGATCTTGTTATTTTCGTCATCGTTAAAGCAGATGCTGATGAAAAAGTCCGTAGTACCGAAGACGTTGAACAGATTCACCAACAGGGAGGTTATCTCGTACTGTCCAAGATTTTCCCATGAAGTGGGCGAATGCATACACAGTGCTAGGACAAGCTAGGAGAGAGCAGACTATGCATGTACCCGGTACCCACCAGTCATGTCCCCTACTACAAATAATAAATGATGATATATTCGCCAGAAGGGAAGCTCTGATGCAGGTTTTGCGCATAGTGACCCCGTCACTGGCTCCCGAAGGGGTGTCGGAGTTTGTATAAATGATGGTGCCCCGTGGCCTGATCGCTAAAGCTCTCGCTTCACACGGCGAGGGTCTGCGTTCGATTCCCAGCTCGGGTAGAAACATTGGGCGTGTTTCTTTACACCGGTTGTCTATGTTCACCCATCAGTAAAATGGGTACCTAGGAGTTAGTCGACTGGTGTGGGTCGCATCCTGGGACAAGGATCTAATTTGCCCGAAATGCTATGCATAACAAGGGACTTTCTATATAGTAGTATGTCATTGATGTCAGCTAGGCCTGTATACCTTGTACATGTACTTGTAGTAAATAGATATTATTATTATTATTATGTACCGTCTTCAGCCCTATGGTGAAGTCATCCCTATGACAAGATCACAGTGAAGTTTCTTCGTGTCAAGTGGAGTACCGATTCGAGCCCTGTTGCTGAAGCAGCCCTTTGATAAGGGCACTGTGTATTTTGTAAGTCAGATGGAGTAGCTTTTACAACAGTATGGCAACAGTATGACGGGTTCATGGAGAATATTCTTCAGCACAAGTGATGAAACAATTAGCTACGTTGTCGCAGACGCCCTGTAGCTGGGGTATAGCACGTCTTCAGTTCAAGTGTTATCTTTAGTCCGGTGTGTAGGATGGTGCGAATCATCTCAAATTCATCTGATTTGTCCGCTACATTACTGACTCACCCAGAACTCGTACGAAGGTGTTGGTGCAGCAGTAGTCAGGGCTGCTCTGAGATGGAACAATACAAGGACACAGAAGGTATATATAGGTAACAAAGTGAGGTGAAAGAGCATAAACACTACAGTATGATTACTGCCCCATGCTACTGGCGGTAGTACAAGTAGTACTTTTTTGTGAATGTGAGATATCACGAAAACATTTGAATTATTACTGTTTAGCGCTGTTGTTATATGGCATATTAAGATATCATCTGAGTGGGGACCCACAGCCTCAGAGAAGAGAATTTTAAATGTACTTCAGGGAAAACCCATGAGGTATCTCCACGGAGCTCTGAGTATTTTCTTCTACTATCACCTCTTATATTCTATGTTTGTAAACGTTATTTAAAAATCAGATACATTCAAAAAGATACAGTGGGAAGGAGGACAATGTGCATGACATCTCTGAGGCAATTTCTCAAATGCAACTCCCCGGAGGTGGATCAAGTGCCCACAATGTTGCAGGCATTTTCCCTCTGGATCACAACACTGAGTCTGCAAAAGGAAGCTGACCGCTCTGGGGTCCTTGGTTCCCGTGACGAGTTTATCACCTAACTCTTTTGGAAATCTTAGAGTACACTTGCCCTATGCTCAAAGGGATTTTGACCCTACTGGGACGAAGCTACATCTTGGTGCCAGCCCTCTGTATCTGTTGATCTACTGGGTCTTAATGAAACTACTAGCACCACCTCATTCACTTCAGAGAATTGTACGTAGGTGTCAGTCAACGTAGAGGCACAGGTGTAGTCCCATCTGGACAAGTGGCTCCATCTGGACGCTGTTGGTTTCCATCAGGCCTCACTACCTGAGGTTACCGTTCTGCTGAACACCAACAGGCTGTGGTGAGACTGCGATTGATGATGTCATTGATCATTGAATGTATGGCATACTTCCATTTTGATGTTTGATGTTTGTTGATCAAATTGATCAGCTGACGCCCTGACGCAAATACTCCTATGTTCGGGGAGTATGGGGGAGGCTAGGTGAAGAACTACACTAATATAAATGGCCTGCGGTTCGAGGCGAGTGCTTAAAGACGGCTAAAAGGAAACTCCTGAATATTGCACCTTCACCGCGAGATGAGCTTTGTCCTTTCCTGAGGCATTGTTGAACAATGTTTGTGATATTTTCTCTATAATCGGTTTGTCCTAGTGGGTCTGTTTGTGATCTCTGGGAGTAGCTGGTCTACTTGAAGAGTCTGAAAGGCTGTCCCACTGCGTGACTGCTACGATGAACTTGGGGTCGTAAGTTCCTACAGTATCTCTCACTGGATGTAAAGGACGAGGACAAATTCAGGCAAAAATATATATATATATATATATATATATATATATATATATATATATATATATATATATATATATATATACACGTATACCAATAGGTATATTTTATTACATAATATGTTACAAAAGATATAAGAGATACATTGTTGATATAAAGATGGCATATACAGTACATGAGGTGTGAGAGATACATGTCTAGTACATATTGTTACGTATTTGTCACTGATTATAATGCGAAATCTCATTAAGCTCCTCAGTGCATGCAAAAATACAGCAGCGCTGAGTCGTTGGAACAGAAAACTAGTTCCCCTGGGATTCCTAGTTACCCTGATGAGTATTTTGCCTAGCTAAGAAACTTACGTACATGCACTCTTTCCCCATTAGCCAAGGGTCTCCGAGCCTATTGAACAAACATATAATGATGGGCAAGTTATCCGTATTTTCTAGACTTTTGGCACTCCCTGATACTGGTAGCTGCCCCTTCTACCTCCCTGGTGTATTGCAGATAGGTATCAGCCAAGGACGATGAACATGTGTAGTCCCACACCATCTGCTTGTCGTCTGCCCAGGCTTGAAGGGTGATATTATCTAGACGCTTTTGGCTGCCATCATATCTGCATAGTTGGGGTGGCTCCCTTACTGCTGGGCAGTGATATATATATATATATATATATATATATATATATATATATATATATATATATATATATATATATATATATATATATATATAGTGTGTGTGTGTGTGTAGTATTGTAATAAAACGAGCGGTATTTAATCAATAACAACACTGCGACCAGCCGTGGATCGAACCCGTGTTGTTTTAGCCCGCCTCGTGGTGAGCGAACATTCACGACGCCACACCATCGTATGTCCTCGGATCACGGTACAACACCTAGCTTTGCTGGGTGCGTGATATTTGTAGGATTGGATGGTCCAGTGGGTTAGAGCATCATGAATTTTCGCTCACTATGAGGCGGGCTAAAACAGGGGTTCGATCCCCCGGCTAATCACATTGTTGTTATTGATTAAATACCACTTATTCGTTGTTACAATACTATATATACTACTTGTAAAGGCTAGTACACCAAACGGGGAGTAGAATGGAATTAGCTCTGAGGCACCCACACCATCGTATGTCCTCGGATCACGGTACAACACCTAGCTCTGCTGGGTGCGTGATCTTTGTAGGATTGGATGGGCCAGTGGATTAGAGCATCGGAAATTTTCAATCGGTTCAATCCCCGGCTAGTAGCAGTGTTATTGATATATATATATATATATATATATATATATATATATATATATATATATATATATATAATCTAGGTAGTAGGTTGGTAGAGAGCAACCGCCCAGGGAGGTACTACCGTCCTGCCAAGTGAGTGTAAAACGAAAGCCTGTAATTGTTTTACATGATGGTAGGATTGCTGGTGTCTTTTTTCTGTCTCATAAACATGCAAATTTCAGGTATGTCTTGTTACTTCTACTTACACTTAGGTCACACTACACATTCATGTACAAGCATATATATACACACCCCTCTGGGTTTTCTTCTATTTTCTTACTAGTTCTTGTTCTTATTTCCTCTTATCTCTATGGGGAAGTGGCACAGAATTCTTCCTCCGTAGGCCATGCGTGTCATAAGAGTCGACTAAAATGCCGGGAGCAAGGGGCTAGTAACTCCTCCTGTATACATTACTAAAGTTAAAAAGAAAAACTTTTGTTTTTCTCTTTGGGCCACCCCGCCTTGGTGGGAAACGGCCGATTTGTTGAAAGAAGATATATATATATATATGTATATGAACAAATAAATAACAGTAAACGTATATATGTATATACAGTTTCATTTTTATACTTTATTACAGGTCTTGAAAGTAATATTATCCTACGATCTTCCTCTTGTACAGACGTGCCGGATCCTCCACGAGACCTACGAGTGACACGAGAATCAAGCAGATCAGCCACGGTGACCTGGGCAGCCCCACTCTCCCCTAACACCCCCATCACACACTACATCATCTACCTCAAAGCACAAGCTGGTAAGTAATGCAAAGTTTCGCTCCTGGAACTTGCAAAACGAGCTTAAACTCGTTTTGCAATGTCTTTCCTTCACTAATGTCGGTAGTAAGTTCAGGAAAGACAGTCAGATTGAGAAAGTTTTTTCCCCTGAGCCAGACCACAAAATGTTCACTATTGGTACCCAATGAGGTGATGAAAGCTCATATTGGTATTCTTTTAGCTCTATATTACAAGCTTGATGTATTCTGGTAGCTGAACGATCCGAGAAACATATCCTCGTGTTCCACAAGGTCAGTCTCCTCTTCCTCAAAGTACACAAAAGGAATAGTGGAAGGAAGAGATCAAATCTAATGCAACAAAATATATAAATATGTATTCATATATATTCATATTTCTTCATATTTTCCAAAATATATTTCTAAATATTCCTAAATCCTCCTAAATATATTCCTAAATATTGTCTACCATTCTTCTCGGTATAGATTAACATGCCTTATTTGGGTATCTTCTATGCCTTTCCCATAAAATTTCAATGATCCTAATTTTCTTTTTCGAATATCCTTTAATCCCACTATCTATGCTATCACCTAATCTTGTGTACCTGTTCACGTATGGTACTGTAACAGCTAAACGGGTTATATAGTATGCCACCATTTGGTGCGTAGACACTGGTCGAGCGTCACCGAGAAACTATCTGGCATAATGAGCAATCCTGTGTTTATGTGTAGAACTTAGTTATGTATAACAGGGGTTTTAGAATGTTCCCAGGGGTACTCAGAGGTATCTCTTCATGTATTCCTAAAATATTGTCTCCTTAGTAGAGTCTATTGTACATAATCTTAAACAGAAATGCTACACAAAACCACAGGATTGGTCATTATGGCAGGCGGCTTCATGAAGGAATGGTGGTGCTTGACCAGTGTCGATGCACCAAACTCGTATGAGCTACGTCTGTCGTGAATGGTGGCATACTATATAGGGATTAGATATTCGAAAAAATTAGGATCTTTGAAATATGGAAGCATAGAAATAAGATGGGTAGTATAGATAATGGGGTTAAAGGATATTTGAGGAGAAAATCTGCATCATAGAAACATTATCAGAAAGGCACAGATGGTTCCCAGATATGGCATATTAATCGATGTTGAGAGGACCGGTAGATAATATTTTAGGAGTATATGAAGAGATACTCTGAGCACCCCTGAGAACATTCTAAAACCACCTTGTCGATTCCTCTCAGTATTTTATATGTTATGTCCCCCTGTCCTCCAGTGTCGTTAGGTTAATTTCCCTTAACCTCTCCTCGTATTACATGCCCTTTAGCTCTTGAATTAGTCTTGTTGCAAACCTTTTCACTTTCTCTAATTTCCTGACGTGCTTGCCCAGGTGTGATTCCAAACTGGTGCTAGCATACTCCAGCAACAGTGTGTGTGTGTGTGTGTGTGTGTGTGTGTGTGTGTGTGTGTGTGTTTGTTTGTTTGTTTGTTTGCTCAAGAGAGCTTTCAGTTTAAATTAAATTTATACTCCAAATTTAATTCGACTTTCATCGAAATATTTATTCTACAGCTAGAAGAATACTCGAGACAATTTCTGATCTCGTATGATTAAACTAACAATAATAAATAGCATTTTCGTTTGAGTCCCAAAATATTGGGAAAAGAAGATTTTTGGTTATCATTTTCCCTTTGAATAATTTCTTTTACATATATCAAAAATTACATCTGACAATCAAATCTATCTACGCAGCCATTCCCAAGAAATTGTCGCCAAGTAGCAACATGACACAACCTACATTCTCAACTAATAACGGAAGTCATATTAACTCCTCTGAGTGCAGTTCCACACAATAAATATTACAACCTTACTTCACGATCTAAGAATCATGGTGAAATTATAATTAAGGCCATTTTCTCCTAATCAGATTATATACCCTAGTTATAAATATCCATACAAAACACCTGCTAATTTTCCACAATCCTCAGATCAGACATCGATGTAGTTGAACTACAGATGACTCCTCTTGTTAGGTGCTTCCAACCTGCTCTGGCTTTATCTCCAGTCTTTGATTTACAGTAGTCCCTGAGTCTGTTGGATTCTCTGAGTTTCCTGATCACTAAAGTAATCTGTTTCTCGCATGCAGCCTCATAATTACCATTGGACCATTATTTCCTTCGGTTTGTGCACCACTATTAGTATATCTTATGATATTCTAATCTCCGGCAACAATATTTGTGCTATTGTCTGACATCATGAGTCGTAACTAGAATCCACTGGCGGTGAATCCTCTAAACTTAACATACTTAAATACTTACAGACAGTGCACAGTCACTCCCAACTTTAAAAGAGGCATTGTTAGGAGTACAAGTTAATATTAAAGATTGTTAAATTTGTTTGCATTCACGTACTTACGCATGACACGTGCGCACCTACGTACACAGGTGTGAATGCGCGCCCTCATGTGCACATTTCCGTACACATGTAGTCACCTACATACAAATGCACGTACGTATGCATGTACACATGTATATGTGTATGTACGTACATATGCACGAACGCATACATGTACGAAGTAACTCGTTTTTACGAAACGTCCTCAGCAACACCTCAGCAACACATCCTCAGTAACACATCATCAGCAACACCTCAGCAACGCGTCCTCAGTTACGCTCCTCCCTTGAGATAAGAGGATATTAGGAACAACAAGCTCGTCATACTGTCAAGTTCAGTTTAAGAGGCACCTAACTTCTCCCGACTTCTAGTAACAATTGTGTTGTAGAGGTCTGAGAGAAGCTCAGACCTCTACAACACAATTGTCAACAAAGATTTGTTAAGTTATACCATGAATTAAGGATTGATCCTAGACTTCACCTTACGAAACAGACAAAGAAATGCGATAGTAATTATGGACAAGGTAGATTACAGTGGAAAAATGAACATGTTATTAGAAGACTTACGTGCCCCTTAAGTTCCAGCTCTTAGTGTGTGTCCAGCATAATGTATCTGCTCGATGAAGCAGCCAACAAAAATCTACCATCCACAAGATATTTAAGTATCCGCTGTAACTAATTATTATTTTTATATGGGAATCTTGTAAATGTTGTGCCGGAAACTGGGAAGTTATCAGATTTGTTCCGAGGAAGGGGAGGGTAGTATAATTTCTTGGACAAAGTGCCCTTCATCAGGGCATCTCTCGAGGTGAGATAAGTGTCGAGTGCTAAGATGATGATGTGCTCCACAGCATCCTGGGACGGCGTCAGTGTCCGGCAAGAGCGTGCTGAAGGCAGCACCACCTCTGCTCTGCTCAACGACCTCCTCCCAGCCAAGGTCTATCAGGTGAGTGATTGGTTACTGTGAGGACAGGTCCATCATCTATTGCACGAAGTATAAATTACCAAAAAATAAATTGCACTACAACATCTACAGAAAAATACAGTAAAAATTGAGACGTATACTTTTATGTCCTTAGGTTAGGCAAGATCTGTCAGTAAACAGGACAATTGTTTCATGACGAGGGTCTTAGTCATATGATGACCCACCACTTGTGCCTTTGGTCATCTGGCCGAGACCTTCAGCTGGCCTATCGGTCCAACCCTTTAACAATTAGGGTTATAATTATAATCATTTTTATTATTTTCATGTCCTTAATTTTAAAACTGAGTATATAACAAACTTAAACTATGACTCCGTCTGAGGGTCGTTTGGTTAGCTACAGTAAATTAATATAAATTGCTAAGTATAAATAGATAAGTATCAGCTATATGTTGACAAATATTTTCTGATCGTGTTGGTAATATACAGCAAAATGATATCCAGCGAACTTTTAACTTTTTAACTGTCTCCAACATGCTAATACTTAAGTGATGTCAATGTGTTCAACGTTGTAGTTCGCACAATTTTCTACGTCCCAAATTTCCATCGTGCCGCCATTTTAGGCCTCGGTTTTGTTGTTTGGCTCGCTAGCTACCTCCTCCATCCTAGGAAAAAATCCGGGTCGTCTGGGTATGCGCGGGCATTGTGGGTAATATCACCCAGTAAACACAGGCTCAGATTGACTGGTCGACACACCAATCTTTCTCGCAGTGAAATCCGGGAAATACTGTTCAGTACAAACACCAGTGATATTGATATTGGAGGATCATTTACCGGTTTTGAAGGTGACAGCAATGATGGTATGGGCAGGAAAGAAAGAAGTGCCATTTCAACACAAGATATAGCAGTGCCTTTCACCGGTAGCCTTGTCACACAACAAAGTAGATGCCAGCAATTCTTTACCCCTGAAATGGATAATGAGAAGTGATGTTGGAAATGACAGTGGAGGGGAGTATATGTAAATGGAGGAGGGTGCCGAATCAAGTGGCAGTGATGTAGAATATTCGGCCATAAGCGAGCACCAGTGCGGCACCGCTCCGTCTGGCTCTCACATTGTTCTAGGATAAGACATCTAAACAGGATTATACTGTTACAGGACATAGTGATAGTGACATTGATGGTGCTTTCATTGATATCAGAAAGCTACACGAAGCACAAACACCAGCTGTGACAACAGCTGTCAGCACCACCAGTGGAGACAACACCACCCATGACAACACCAGCTGTGACAACAGCACAAACTGTGACACCATCAGCTATGACAACGCCACTAACAGTGACACAAAAACCAGCCATGACAACACTATCAAGTGTGACATCAACAGCCAATGTTGTATACCCACAGACCAACAGCGTTGATGATAGTAATGGTGGAAGTCAACTAAATTGTCCAATAGCAGATGATTCCGCTAAACTTTGCTACTTTCAGTTATTGTTCAATTTAACACTGATGAATATTGTTGTTACTCAAATAACTATAACAAGAACACGGTGGCCAACTTTACAGATGTATGTGTTCTTTGCAACATAGTCAGTACTTTTATCCATTCCAGAATGTTGTCATTGATGAGTCTGATTTTATTCAAAGGAAGACTTAACTTTAGCGCTATATGTCAGTAAACAATATTGGATTGGTATCAAACTTTTTGTGACGTGTGACTGTGCTGCTGTTAATGTGCTAGATGTTATTGTGTGTACAGGAAACCAAACTTTGAAAAATACGCTTGACATGTGAGAATTCTTGGTGCAGTTGTGAAGAATATGATGGAGCCACTAAATTCACAGATAACTGGTCGACAAGCTGTTCTCTCTGTGATTGCCTCAAGGTGAACAATATAGACATGGTGGGACGGTGAGACGAACTAGGAAACATATGCCATTATTCACGAAATCACTGGATACTAATAAAATGCAGATATTTCATACCAGTAACAAGATGGCATTTCAGTGGCATGACAGAAGAGATGTTATAATGCTGATGACCGTACACAGGAAACAAATGAAGCAACCTGGAAAGGTTGACTAGGAAACAGATGAACCTGTTGTAACTACAATACCAAGATGACCTTGTTGTGTCTACATTACCAATATGCGTGTGGTAGATAAGTGACTTGCAAATTGGATCCGTGGAATGTGTCAGGAGCTGCAAGTGGTAAATGAAATTGCTTTTCCCAGGTGAAAACAGGACGGAAATCCAAACTGGCCAATTTCCATTTATCTGCCGTAAGAAGGTAACAGAAAGATACCAGTTGAATACTCGGCCAACATGTCACCACCATGTCATTGAAAGTGATTCACTTCAGCTGAAGCCTCTGGTGCGCTTGATGATGTTCCTCTTACAAAGAAGCAGCAGCAGCAGGCACTGAAACCATGTTATGTATAACAACATACAAGTACAAAGCCAAGCCAGCGAACAGATACACAATATATCTTTAATATTTAGATTTCGCAGAACAAGCTAAATATTTATAAATATTTATGTTAGGCCGGAAGAGACCCGATGAGACAAAGAATACAGTGTTATTCACACATAGTAACGATTACTTTGTCCCTAAGCACTTAAGTTCGAGTCTCCTCCGGCTCTAGATATTTGTAAGTTGTGTGGTATTCCAATGTTCTTCAAGCCATGTTTAGAGGATTATCATACCTTGAAACAGTTCTAAGATGGCAATAAAAACCTGTATAAAATATTTCATGTTAGAAACAATAATTAGATATACGATAAACCATGGATTTTGAATAGATATATATAGTGAATATTGACATTATTCGTATGGTGCAATGTGCTTCCTGACCTATATTAGATTTTATTGAAATCAGAATATTTCATTGCAAAATGCCGTACTTAGTGCTAACCAGTGCATTCACAAAAAAATAAATTCGCACTTCATTCGGCTTAGAGAAACCGGAAACGAAAATTAATTGGCCCTCTAGCGCCCATGTTACCAACAGCGCAACAATTTCGGTCAACTTCAACACACCTTAAAACAGTAAGTTTTTATCAGATTCCTCTTATTCTACTCTTATTCGATTCTGAAAAAATGTACACACACACACACACACACACACACACACAATTTGTTTTTTCAAGTATGTCACAGTTAATTAATGGAAGAAAGCAGACACAAGTGAGGGGCGGACCAACTAAAATTTTGTATTCAAGGTACATCACACAACCACATTCCTTCATGTAGTGTGAACCAGCCTAAGGCCTAGTTGGTCATTAGTTATCAAGATTTGTGCAGTGTTAAAATGCTACTCTCTTCTAGGTCTAATATATTATCACCAGCGATGTTTTCTTTAGTGTCAGACACACGAGAACAAGACTTCAGATTTACTAGAAATTATAAAGAATTAGAAATAGTAAATATTACTGTTCATAGCAACTACAACCTTGATGATAACACAACACTGATCTAAAGTTTCCAAGGAACTTTATTGAGACATTTTGTGTAGATTTATATTACCTGTATGATAATTAAGACACATGTACAACAGTTAGGTATCTTTATTACGAAACGTTTCGCCTACACAGTAGGATTCTATAGTCGAATACAGAGGCAACAGAAACAGTTGAGATGTGGAGACGATGTATATCTGTTCATTACCCTAAACGAGGTAGTTTTGAGGTGGTCAGTCCCCGAACTGCCTCTTCTAGGGTAATGGACTGATTACATCGTCTTGACATCTCTTCTGTTTCTGTTGCTTCTGTATTCGACTGAAGAAACTGCGAAACGTTTCGGAATAAAGATACCTAACTGTAGCACCTGCGTCTTAATTATCAACTTGTCGGTATTGTATTCCACTATACTTTACACACCTCTATGATGAATTCACTTATGTTGATTCAACCCGACGCTTCCTTGTTTGTCTCTTGAATGGTTCACTCCCGAAGCCTCACTTGTCAATGTCCAGCAGTGATCTGCTGGACAATAATAAGTTTACCGCTGACTGACTCACGTAATTGTAATAACATGATTGCATACAAACCACGTAACGGGTGGGGCTTTAATCCATGGCGAGTGAGTCCTAAACATTAACCACTCGGCCACTTGGCTGTAATAAGATTCATCTAACTAGGTATATTTAACCTCGGCTCAACTTGCTACCCGACTCCCGCCACAATATATAGACATTTCTTAGTTGTCAGTGTATTATGACTGAAGAAGTCACTTGTGGAGAAACGTTTCCTTAAAAAAAGTCTTCATACTTGTCGGTATCACCATAACACTTCCGCCACTCAATACATAGTTTAGGACCATGTACAATAGAGCCCACGAGGTTAGAAGAGAGTGAATCTGACGATCGGGTAGTTGAGAGGCGGAGCCAAGTGCTGAAACTCGGCCCCTCCAACCACTTATAGATGAGCACTTATATAGGTGAGTATATATAGGTAAGTACAGATAAATAAGCTCATCGGCTTTTGTTTTATTGCCCCGGCGCAAGATATTGAAGTCTTCATTTAAGACCCTAGAAATACACCATAATAGACATTCATCAATCTAGCAATAGAAGGAGAGAGAGTATGGATCGAAGTTCAACCAAAAAACCTAAGACGTGAAATCCCCACCCCGGACCAATAGCACAAAATCAAGGCGACCTACACTGACTCAGGCTGAATCAAAACAATCTTAATCCAGTGGACTGGACCTACTATATAAAGAACTTTAGACTGTAACTGAAAGGGAAAAGAATGCAGTACCTAATTACAAAATAACTATGCACTGCTATAAGCTCTCGTTGCAAATTAAACAAACAAAATAACTGAAATCCTTGCCGATTCAAATATATCAAGAATAAGCTGTCCAGACTACGCAGAACCTTCTAACATCTCCTCAGGCACAATTCCACACGTAATTCGAGGATCTCAACACCAAACAAGCAGAAGCAGTTCTTCAGCAAGCAGATATGTTTGAGCAACAGTAACCTGTTGACTTAGTTGTCATAAAGAATTTCATCTGGTTTTCCTACAAAAAAACAGATGAAAGTTGTGTTAATAGTGCTCGATGCTTCTAAAATGAACTAAAACACAACATGAACCCTACACACAAGAAAAGCATACAGAATAAACAAATCAGTAGACTAACCTTACGCCAACTAGCGAGAACTGATTAGCTGCTTCACCTAGACCCCGATTCCTGATTTTTTTCAGGTATCCTAGTCACTCTCATGGCATTCAACCATTTGATGCGGTAGTCTCACTTTATGCCACATAGTCAGTGTCGTACCTCTTGTAAGACAGTGTCGTACCTCGGCGTAAGACACTGTGTCGTACCTCGGCGTAAGACACTGTGTCGTACCTCGGCGTAAGACACTGCGTCGTACCTCGGCGTAAGACACTGTGTCGTACCTCGGCGTAAGACACTGCGTCGTACCTCTGCGTACAACCCTCTTTAAGGGGGGCTCCTTGTCGTGGTAAAGAGGCTATCGGTCTCAGGAATTGGACCTCTTGGTCTTCTTCCTCAGACCGAACCTTATTACCCCCATTACCCCCCTCCCCAATCCCATCTTCCCTTTTTCCCTTTCCTTCTCCTCCTCCTCATCCCTCCCTTATTTCCTTCCCGTTTTCAGCCTATGGGATTCTCTCCACAGGCATTCTAGTTCCTAGGTAGTGGAAGGGTACCGTGGTCCATCCCATTCCGTTGAGGTTCTTGGCGGTGGTTAGTTTGCCATGGAATCTGGATCACCTGGGGATGTCTCGATCCCTCTCCGGTCTCCCGGGGGTGGTTTTGGGTGTCTTTCAGGCGACGGGTGTATCTCTGGAGGCCACCTTTCGGATTCCGGGGTGGTGGCCGAAGGAGGTATGCTTTGTGGCGGGTGGCCGGACACCCCACAAAGCATACCTCCTAGGAGCTATTCCTCCACGTTCCCCCCTTTTTTTATTCGTTTTTTTTCTTTTTATTTTCTTTTTTTTTCTAAAAACAAAAAGAACGAAGTAACCTAACCATGGACGTCCCACTCCGTGAACCTACTACCCCCAGGCCCTTTCCTGATACCGCACCCTGTTCTGACCCTGCCTCATTCTTGGACCACTCTTCGACACTTCCA